>PVLD010009388.1:0-77313 GCA_004027595.1 Dinomys branickii
CAGCTCCTTGCTGCCATGCTCCGGCTACATCTACACACAGGCCAGGTCTTCCTTTCCTCTCTGCTCTTGTTTTCTTCTGCATGACGTTTAAACCTTGTAAACAGCAGTGGCCAAGCCAGGCTGCGCCTTTCCCAGCCGAGGTGAAGCCCCCGCAGAGCTGCCCCTGGGACATGCCCCTGGCATGAAGCTTTCTTATTAGCATCTCTCCCCTTCCAGGAGAGCAGGACTGCTGCGCCCTGCGGGTCTCCTACCTGGTCTGGCAACCCAGACGAGGGCCGGCCGTCAGGTCGCAGCTTATGTTTTGTATTTGACTGAGGTCCCCAGGGACGCATGGCGTGGGGCCTGGGGTGTGGGGACAGAGGCACCCAGAGTGCCATTCGGCTGGCAGGGCTCGTGGCTGAGGCAAAGTCACTCAGCGTCGTTGCGGCAGAAGCTCGTCCCCAAGGACAGCGTGACTCTGGGACGTGAGTGTCCCGTAGGACTCGCTTTCCTCCCTCCCGGGGCCAGCCTGGGGACGGTCTCTCATCTAGGATGTGTACTGGGAGCTACAGATGGAGGCTTCTTTTTTTCTCAATACTGGAGATTAAACTTAGGGGTTCTGCACTGAGCTGTATCCTCCATCCTCTTTAAGAAATTGCTATTATTATTATTTTTTTTACCTTTGATACAGGGTCTCAAGTATCAGTGATTTACCCAGGGTACCCTCAAACTTGCAGTCCTCCTGCCTCAGCTTCCCCAAGCACTGGGATTACAGGTGTGTGCCACCACACCCCGGTGGATCCCCAAATTTTAGGTAAATGTTCTTAGGCTCTTTAAGCCTAAGAACAGGAGCAGTATGTGCTCTTTTTACTTGAGATGAGTAAGTCCATTTCGTGATTTTTAAAGGAATGCCACCTTTATCTGTCTACCATGTATTTACTATGCACTGCAGGACCAGAAACAGCTCCACCGGCACCAGTACCAGCAGAACCCGAGTAAACCCGGTGTAACATTCAGGATCCGTTTCCCGGGAGCCAGCTGCGAGATGACTACGTCGTTTCCAGGGCTCCTGTGCGCTCGTCGCGTAGAGGTTGTTAGGCAACAGTGCGTCCTGCAGCAGATTGGATATCCCCATGCCGCAGGCCGTGGCGGTGGTGCCCACCTCTCCTCCGTGCATTTCTCTCTGAGACGTCACCCACTGCTCAACAAGTGCAGCTGTGGTCTCGCTGTCCTTTGGCTCGCAGGGCCGGTGACGTCCCTTTCCCTGGGGACCCAGTGACTTCCTTCCTGTTTCCCTCCAGCATCACTCCCTCATGGAGCTGGGGCAGCGTTGCTCTTAGAGTTTGAACGGGAAGAAGCTCAGAGAGCACTTCCAGCCTTCTCCACCTGCTGGTCCTACAGTCTTCATAGAAATCATTTTTCTGTTATGAAAAGCAATGAATTTTAGAATATGGTGATACAATTTATATTTAAAAGGATTTTATTATGACTTGGAGTTTTAAACAGTTAATACACAATAAAACCTTGTCACATTTGCTAGTTTTAAATTTTTTGCTAATACTTTCTAAAGGCCAGACTATTAAACCTTCATTTTTGTATCCTTTCAGTCAAAATACATTTAATTTGAATACTTAATTTAGCAGGCTTCTCAAAAGAAGTTTTTAATACTCAGACTGGTCTTCTTTTATAAAGTGTATTATACTTTCTATATAAGTACTTTGCCTTCCGGGTAGTTTTACATTTTGTATGGTTAACTCATTAATAAAATCATAATTTTTAAGAAGGAAGCTTTTAGGAAGACAGATATTTTAGCTTCCTTTGCAAAATCAACTCATCATGCATGCACTCAGCTAAAATTTAAGTTTCAGACTAGTTCATTAGCAGAGATACTTAACTGAGCACTTATACATGTATTGTTTAATTGCACTTACCCTGTTACGGGAGGATGAATGCACTGTGTAATTTGAATGGCTTGTCTGTACTGAATAAAAGCAATATACCCACACGGTAAGGTTTTTCCTCTTTCCTCCCTTCCTCTGATTTTCTTCTTCTGCTCAGTTCCTACCTCATCTGCCAACAACCCCGTTTTAATGGAAAATTCATGGGGAATGTGTACGATAGTGTAGAACTTCAGTTCCTGTTTTTTGTTTTTCAGTTTTTTTTTTTTCATTTAGGTTATTACAGTCAAAGAAACCTGTGGCTTATGGGAAGAGAGGACACAGTTTATAGTAAGAATCAGTGATCAAATTTTGGCCTGACTTCATGTAGCCAGGGTCTGTTATTGAAAAAAATCCATCCTGTCATTAACTTCCTGCTTGGTAATATGCAGCAAACATTGTGAAAGCAGAAAGCTTACACTGCCATGCAGGTTGTTTTTGTTTTTTTTTTGAGTAAGTAACTTAGTTCTAAAAAGTAGAAACAGTGTAAGATCATAGTAAATATAAATCATCTGTTAAAAGCAGCACATTTTTAAAAATGAGCTCTACAGCTTTTATGCATACACTGGGAGGTGTTCGTGGATGTGTTTCACACACACACACACACACACACACTCCTTTCATGGAGCCTGACATTTCTGTGGGAGGGATTTAGCCCCCTTTGCTCAGCTCCCCACGGAGTTAGCTTAGTT
Organism: Dinomys branickii; assembly: GCA_004027595.1. Classification (NCBI taxonomy): domain Eukaryota; kingdom Metazoa; phylum Chordata; class Mammalia; order Rodentia; family Dinomyidae; genus Dinomys; species Dinomys branickii. The sequence goes on from PVLD010009388.1 coordinate 2,609, forward strand.
CACAAACAGGAGCAGCATCTATCCGTCCCGAACCCTGTCTCCTCCTGTAGAAAGCGAGAGGAGATGGCCCAGAGCCTGCGTGGGAAGCAGAGCAGTGGCCCCGGTGGAGAGGGGAGGTACCAGAGCGGGTTCAGGGCGAGGCGCTCAGCAGAGCCCAACGCAACCCTAACACCAACAGCAAAGAAAGCAAAGTCAGAGCCCAGCAGATGCAGCTGTGCAGAGCGGGGTGAGCTCTCTGCACCCTGTGGCCGGCTCCCCTGTGCTCCCCGGGTCTTCAAAGCTCATCCTCATTGTACTGAAAAGCATGGAAAAGCCACACAGGTTCCACCAGTGACTTTTCCGAGGCGCTGAGGGAGAAACACTAGCTCCAGAGTCCCTTCCAGAGGCGGAAGCAGGGGGAGCAATTCCCAGCTTACTCCGGAGGCCTGGTGCCAAAATTAGACAAAGACCTTACAAGAAGAGCAGCCTACTAAACAAAAAATACGTTTTTTTTCCAAAAGAGAACATCTACAAAAAATTTCAAGCCTCCATAACATCTAATGATGAGAATTGAAGGTCTCCTGCTAAGACTGGGGATGAGGCAAGGTTGCCCCGTTGTAGGCCGCTGAGTGAGTTAGAAATATTACAGGCACTCAGACCGGGCCGGGCCCTTGAAGGAGCCAGTATGCAGCTGTCTGCTGTGGGCCAGACCTCAAGACAAAAGATGAAACAAATGCACCCACATACTTCCCTAGGGATGGACCTCAGGGGTTGATATTCTAAATAGGTAGCAATCACCTTGAAAAACCAGGAAGAGCCGCTAACTGAGCCCCCTTCAGGAAATGCCCCCGTTCTGTATTCATGTCCGCTTGCTATGTGACTCGCTTCCCCATTTGATCCCAATTTAATTAATTTTACCTGACCAATCCTGCTGTGTAATCTTATTGGCTGACCGTAGTTTTGTCCCGCCTCATGCCCACCTTGTGAGTTCCCATTTCCCCCCCATCTTAGACCTGCCTCACTCATGGATTTGCCCTATAAAAATCCCTAGAAAAGGCAGGGTCCAACCCACTTGAATCCTTCTTGGTCTCCCTGTGACAGAAGCTTTCATTCCCTTAGTAAATATATTATGCTCTTAACCTCTGTTGTTCATAAAATTCAGTCTTCAATTTTAGAGAACACAAACTTGTCCCAGATATCTAGCAGGTTGGGAGTTCCTTTCCCCTATACCAGTCCTTCTATCGCTGCTTTTCAGCACCATCTGGAAGTCCTAAATGATGGAATAAGATGAGAAATAAAAGGTAAGGAGATTGGGAGGTGTGATGTGTGAATGTCTGTCACCCAGGATCCATCTATGGAAGCCTATGATGGCAGTAGGCTGAGGCAGGAGGATCACTGTGAGTTCGAGGGCAGCCTGGCTACATGGTGAGTTCAATGCCAACCTGAACTGTATAGCAAGAACCTGTCTCAAAAAGCAGAGAGAGAGAGAGAGAGAGAGGGAGGAAGGGAGAGAGAGAGAAGGCGAGCCCAAGAAGCCCGCTCATTTCTCCCAGCCCAGGAGAACTCAGCCAGGAGGCGCCACCCATGAACCAGAGAGTGCACCCTGGACCTGTGCCTGGAATTTTCCACACTCCAGAACTGAAGAAATAAACTGTGGGTGTCTGTGAGCTACCTGGTTTATGATGTTTTGTTAAAGCAGCCCAAATGGATTAAGATACATAGGAAAGAAGAAGTAAAACTATCACCATCCCTAGGTGACGTGATGATCTATGAAGAAAATCAACTGACAGAGAAACAAAGCTCTTAGCACTTGGGAACAATTTTAGCAAGGTTGCAGAATATGATGCTAATGTACAAAAATGCAAAGCTAACATGCAGCTAATGTATGATGTATTTGTATAAATTCAAAACTGATCAACAAGGTTACAGAATGTAAAGCTAATAATATACTTTCCTATATACTAAAAAATGAACAAGTAGAATTTAGAATTTAGGCTGGGGATATAGCTCAGGGGCATAAGCACCTGCCTGGCAAACACAAGGTCCTGAGTTCGATCCCCAGTACCACACAAAAAAATTTAGGATTTAACCATGATACTGTATACAACAGCAGCCTAAAAATGAAATACTTAGGTATAAGTCTAACAAAATATGTACAGGCCATATGAGGAAAACTATAATAGTTTGATGAGAGAAACCGAAGTAGAACTAAATAAATGGAAGGCTAGATATTCCAAATTCATAGAGAAGAAATGTTGATAGAAAATAGGGCCAAGATGCCAGCTTTTTTCAATTTGATCTGTAGATCCAATGCAGTCTCAATATCCCAGCAAGTTGTTCTGTGGCTATTGACAAAGTGATTAAGGAGTGATAAATGGTTCTGTTTGGTTGGTTGTTTTTTGGGGGGGTGTGTTTTTGAAACAGACTTTTGCTATGCAGTTCAGTCTGGCCTCGCACTCACAGTGATCCCCTTGCCTCAGCCTCCCAAGATCTAGGATCATAGGTGTATGCCACCACGTCTGGCTGAAGTGAATGGTCCTCATCAGGAAAATGATATGAAAGGAGAAAAACAGAGTCCGAGGGCCTGTGGGGAATGACCAGGGTGACGCTCCTTGAAAGAACAATTGTCTCCATTTCAGCTAAACCTGGCTCTGATTCCGTGTATGGATGTGTGCGGAGCTGGCTAGGACTTTTCCTTATCCCCTCAATCTTAGTCTTTCAAGCAAGGCCACAGGGCAGTGAAGCCCCGCCTACAGCTCCCAAGTAATGTGTGAGCCACACCCTGTGTAGTAGCCACGCGGTGGTCTGGGACCAAATCTCAAGGTAAGAGGCTATGACTTCTCACGGAGTGTAAGAACTATCACAACAGAAGCACCGCCCCCGCCCCCAGTACTAGATTCTGCCTTGAATAGTGTTATGCAGATTACTCCTTCTGCATCTCTCGCTCTGCACTGGCGGAGATGATTTTGGGGGTCTCCTTCCTACCCAGCTCACAGCACTCAGCTACTTCCCACCACTGTCACGGTCACTCCTCCCTGAGCCACTTCCCTCTCCCTGAACTAATAAAAACCCAGGTTACAGCCTGGGTGGAGGCCTTTGTCCTGGTCAGACATCACTGTAGCTGGGCTTAGGACCCCTTGTCTCCCCACAACTACAAATACGCCTTGGTGTCTTTATTCCCACCATGGGTTGCACTGGCAGTGGTAGATTAGAATTAATGTATTAGAATTCCAGTAACTTTTCCATGGGATTACAAATGTGGATGTTTCAGGACCTCGATGCGTTTTAGAAGGGCTTTCTAGGAGGGACCCACACTGTGCAACTCTGAGATTGGCTGTGATGCTACAGCAAGTGTGGCTTTGTGTTACTGGTAAAGGAAAATAGAATACCCAGTGCAGTGCGATGGAGTGTCTGGAAACAGATGCCTGTAAGTATGGACAATCAGTCCTCCACAGAGGAAAAGAGGAAACTGTCTAACAGCTGTGCTGGAATAATCAACATTGACAAGCAAAAAAAAAAAAAAAAAAAAAAATCTAGACACAAACACTTATTTACAGCAGTTTACTCAAGAAGGAACACCACAAAATATAAAAACTACGCAACTCCTAGAAGATCACACGGAAGAAAATCCAAGAAATCTTGAGTTTGGTGATGACATTTTTAGGCCCATTACCAACACATGATCCATGAGAGATAGAACTGATCAGCTGGGCTTCACAGAAATCGAACACTTCTGCTCCATTAAAGACATTCTCAGGAGGTGAAAAGACAAGCTACAAAGTAGGTGGAAATATTTCCAAAAGAAAAGTCTAAGAAAGGAGTGATGTTCAGAATACACGAAAAGTTCTTAAAACTCAACAGAAGAAAGTAAACAACCCAACACAAAAATGGCCTTCACGGACACCTCACCACAGAAGATGTTCAGAGGGGATGTACAGATATGAGAAGATCATATTCTGTGGCATCAGAGAAAGAGGAATTGAAACATCAGTGAGATACAGTCAAATGCTGCCTACCAACACCAACCAAAGCCCCAGGTCTAAGAACAAAAGGCTGCAGTACTGAGCGAGGTGTGGAGCAATGCGAGCTTTCATTCACTGCTGGGAGAAGGGCTTAATGGAAGGTGCATCAGTGGTTCCTTATAAATGTAGTTATCACACAGTCTGACAGTTGTGTTTCTTGGTGTTTAGCCAAAGCAGCCGAAAATTTATATCCACACAAAAACCCTGCATATGGAGGTTTACAGCAGCTTTAAACTCACCAAAACTTCTGAGTGCCTGAAGAATTAAACTTAAAACTTACCAAAACTCAGAAGTGACCAAGATGTCCTTCAGTAGGTGAATGGATAAATGAATTGTGGTAAATCTAAACAATGGAATATTATAATGAAATGAAAAAGAAAATGATCAAGCCACAGATGACCATGAAGGAACCTTATATTTAGAGTCCTCAGGGGCTGGGGATATAGCTCAGTGGAATAAGTGCTTGCCTAGCAAGTGCAGGGTCCTGAGTTCAATCCCCGGTACCGCAAAAAAAAAAAAAAAAAAAAGATTCATAGAGTCCTCAGCAAAAGAGGCCAATGTGAAGGACAGTATTCTGTGTCCCTCTGACTACACGACCTGCTAGAAAACACAGATTGGTGGAAATCAGTGTGAGATACCTCAAAAACCTGGAATTAAAGGTTCCATTTGACCCAGCTATTCCCATTCTAGGTATTTTCCCAGAAGAATTAAATGTATTGTACCACACTGATATATGTGTATCCAGGTTTATATAGCAACACGATTTGTAATAGCTAAGTCTTGGAAACAACCCAAATGCCCATCAGCTGAGGAATGGGTAAAAAAGATGTATTTTTATATAATGGAGTATTAGCTATGAAGAAGGATAAACTTGAGGCTTTTATAGGTAAATGGATGCAAGTGGAGATCATACTCATGAGTGAAATAAATCAAATTCACATGTGTTAACATCATATTATCTCCCTAGTGCTAACATCATGTTATCTCCCTAGTGCAACAAACTGAAAAAGTAAATAAAACCCCAAATGTATAATATATATTGTGAAAGGGAAAGGAACAGGTCAAAAAGAAAGAACAACTGGGATGAGGGAAAGGAGAAAAGAAAAAATATACATACAAAAGATAGATAAGAGTTATATTACTCATTTCTTTTAGTTCGTTGAAAAAAAACAGTTTGTGCTTCTACACTTTGATCAGTTTTGCATGCCTGTATCTTGTAATCTGAGCAACTACTTTGAAGATAACAATACACAATGTATTAACCATTGTTAATCTCTTATTATCTTGCTTTGAAATTCTGTACTATTGGTTGTTTTTCTCTTTAAAAAAATAGGGCTGGGGATATAGCTCAGTGGCATAAGTGCCTGCCTGGCAGGCACAAGGTCCTGAGTTCAATCCCAGCACCACAAAAAAAAAAAGTCTCTGATGGGCAGGGATTAGGGAATCAGAACAAACAGAGAGGGGAAATGATTCTGTACCTTCCTACAGTTGTGGATACATGTTCCAACTTGTCCAAGCTCGTAGAATGTACAACACCCAGGATGAACTGTGAAATCTGAGCAATGATGGTGTGTCGGGCAGGGTCATCCTCCGTGAGGAATTTACCACTCTGGCCTGGATGCTGACATAGGAGAGTCTGTGCGTATATCTGGAGGCAGGGGGATGCATGTGGACTTCCTGTGCTTTCTGTTCAACTTTCTGTGGACCTACAGCTGTTCTAAAAACCTACAGCTGTGTGCGTGCTGTAATCCTGGCATCCTGGCATCCTGAGAGGCTCTGTCAGGAGGACTGCAAGTTTGAGCTAATTCTGGACAAGGGAAGGACTTAGCAAGACCCTGCTCAAAATAAAAATAAATAAATAAGTCTGGGAATATAGCTGAAAGCAAAGATCCGAGGCTCAGTCAAAGGAAGGTGAAAAAGGAGGAGAAAGAAAAGACATCTGGACCTATCCGTTCCTAGAAAAAGTCTTTGCTCTTTCCGTGCATTCTTGTTACGTGACTTGTTTCTCCATTGGATCACTATTACCTAAGTGACTATACTTGCATCTTTGTTGGTTAATCACAGCTGTAACCGATGACTTCCCTAAAAAAGTGGGGACCTCAGCAACCCATTCAGGTCCCCTCTGACAAGAATTTTCTATCTCTCAATACATATTTTCTACTCTTAACCTCTGATGTTCCTAGAACTCATTCTCTGATCTTCAGAGAACGTGAGCTCAGCATAACAGACATCTAGAGTTGGGAGTTGTACTGTTTCCCTTATACCATATTTGAAGTTTCAGATACCTCTCTTGTAACATACTTGGAGGCTCCAGTGAGATAAGAAATAGTGAATAGGTGCTAAGAGTTTGCTTTTATTTCCTCATGGCTGAATTATATTATATAATCACAGTTGTCATTCTTATTTGCACTATTTGTGCCTTTTGTAAATTGCTGTGTGCCTTTAGCTTACATCCCTTTGTTAGGATGACTGATGTTTCTTTAAAGGAGTGTTTTACTTTTGTGGACAAGGTCTTGTATTCCTGTTTTGTATATGTTGCGTTTACAGTTGCTTGACCTGTTTGACTTGTGACCGTTGTGGTTTTTAATCTTATTGTAGACAGCATTAAGAAGACATTATGTTAGAGCACCATCTAGTGGATTTGGATGTAAAATTCTGTAAAATGGGTCTTTATGAAATCTCACTCATATTTAGCTCAGGCTTTTCTCTGAATTTTATAGAACGATAAAACCAAACAATGTTTACTCTGCCTAGCTAGTAATCACCTTTAGGCCAGCTGCCACTCTCAAAGCAGAAGACAAGTCTCTCCAGCATCCCTGGTGTATCCCTGCTCCCATTGACACCAACGGCCAATGGAACGTTGACCAGACAGGCAACAGGATTCCTTTCTGGAGACAGTCCTCTGACTGTGTGGAACTAGTGAAAACTGAAGGGCGAAGAGGGGCCATGGCAGGGGCAGCTCTCCAGTTGGCACCCAAAGGCCCCTCAGGGAAGCGAGCTCCCTTCACCCCTGGGTGGGTAATCAGCAGAGAATCTCCACCTACCTGTCATACCCACCTGTACTCCTCAAGCGAGGTGAAAGCCAACCCCTTCAGTGACTGTCAGTGATCCTCTCTCTCTGAGTGGCCTGACACAATGCTGTTAGCGCTTTCTCAGCCTCTGTTAAGCCTCTGGAGTTTTCTTTCTCTACTTATAAGTTAGAAACCCTGATTTTTCTCCGACTTGCTAGGAGATAACTTTAAAACTCCTTGGTTAGAGACCTGGCTTCCCTCTAGGAGACTAAGCTGAGGTAACTTACAACATCTTTGCCTTTCTCCAAAAAGCAGTCATTGGAAAAGCAATTTGCATTCGTGCTTTATGTATTCTGAGAGCAAACAAGAGATTTTTAGCCAGACTTTCTCTTCTTTCATGCACCTGTAGAAGTGACAGATGTGCCTTTGCTGACTTGTAAATCATGGTTGCTAGGTGACAAATATAAGCTTAACCTACGAGCTTCAGATACTTAAAGAGTAAAATGGACTTTGAAAGATGTGAAGATTTGTCTTGATGCTAGGAGGGTTGCCTAGGTGATTAGGCAGATAACACAAGTGTCTTGGAGACTTCTTTGCCCTAGGACCCAGGGCAAAGTTCCTCAGATCAATTGTGCTTCTGTCTATCTCTAAAGGTGATACCTTTTGAGGATAAAGGTGCTGCACAAAGCACCTGTCTGCCTCACTCTCTTAAAAAAAAAACTAGAAAACAGTGGTTCAATGCTAAGCGATGCTTCCTTCTTTAAACATAGTTGTTGCAACTGAGATCAGTTATAACTTGTGCTTGTAAAAAGCAACTACTGGAATAAAATTTGAGTTCTGAAAAGATATGAAATTATGCACCAGTTTGAGGGTGGATAGGCTGGTTGAACTTTATCTTCTGGTCTCTCTCCAAATGGCATCTACTTGTCATGGAGTGGAACCAACTCAAGGGATATCCTGAGGGTACAGGAAATCAAGTAAAAGTTAAAGGGAAGCCTAATTTCCTCTCACATTTCAGAAATGAGAAACTCAGTGTCAAGTCTCTTACTTCTTGGAATGTATTCTTAAGTATTGGAAGATGTTCAACCCTTACATGCTGAAAAAAAGTCTTTCGGTCTTTTTTTTGCACCTGCATATGGCCAGCCTACCCTGAAGAGCCAAAATGGAATGCAAAGTATTAGTATGATGCTATTTTACAATAGAATTGTTCTGTGTAAGAAAGAGAAAAAGCGGTTAAATAACTTTATGTTCAAGCTTTTTATGCTAAGAAATAATTCTTAATTTGTGCTCATAGTATAATTATAAGCCATATGAGACTACTCAAGTTCAAATGTCCTTTTCTCTCAGTGACATAAGGCATATCAAACAAGGTAAGTTTTCAGATGACCATGCTAAGCACATTGGGGTCTTTAGAGGACTTACTCAGACCTATAAACTAAATTGGGGAGATGTAATGTTACTCTTAATTCAAACATTAACTTCTACTGAGAAATGAGCAACATTACAGGCTGCTATTACATTTGGGGTGAATATCACCTTAATTTTAGAAAGGCAGAAGATAAGTAGCCAGGAGAACAACCAGTTCCCACTGGAGCCCAAGCAGTCCCTGCCCTTTAAGGAGGACAAACACCAAGCCATCTAATTGTTTTAAATTGTCAACTGTTTGTCAGGAGAAAGATGAAAACCCTTCATTTACAAGAGGCAGTGATGGAGACGCACATCCCTGGCTCCTGATTCAATAGAAGGACAGATTATTCCCAAAGAGAAGTTTATCACCCAGTCACCTCCAGCTAGTAAGAGAAAGTTACAAAAATAGCATTTGCTCCAGATAGCTCACTTCATACTTTAGTAAAAATCACCTCTCCAATATTTTGTAATCAAGATTGGGAGGAAGCCCAGGAGAGTAAACAAAGAGATAAAAAAGAAACAGATGCCTTTGTCATGGTCTTAAAAAGAACAGACCCTAGGTCTGATCCTCAGGACTCCAAGAACAGCTTAGTGACGACTGTCACCTGCTACTCCTGCAGAAAACCGGGCCACCTTAAGAGGCCCCCTATACCATGCCCTGAGTGCAAAGGTGGCTGTTGGAAGAGGGACTGTAATCTGAGGTGGATGCCCCAGAGTTCAGACTTGTCTTCCCCATTGGTCTATGAAGATGGAAGGGCCTGGGGCACCTGCCTTTCCCCTCCAGCTGGACTGGCACCTCCACAAGGAAGCTCCAAACAGTCATGACTATAGAAAAAACCCAGCCTATTGCTGGACATTGGCGCACATCTCTTGGTCCTTCTCTACCACCCTATAATGTGTTTCAGCCATCGTACCTCAGTGAAAGGTGCCACGGAGAAGAGCTCGCTCGCCATTTCTCAGCCCTTAAGTTGTCGTTGGGATGGGTTTCTCTTCACTCATTCATTTTAAGTTATACCTGAAAGGCCAGTTGCCCTCATAGGGAGAGAGATTTTTTCCTGCGTAAATACAGGAATATACATGCACCCAGGTCCAGTAGGGACGGCCAGACATAAAATAAAAAGAAGAGTAAACCTGCCCTGGGGCTGCCCCATGTCGAGGGATGCCCTGGAACACTGTTAGAAGGAAAACAAGGTCTGAGTAGGGGACAGCGGTTTGGGAGTGACTGGGCCCTAGGCTAAATGAAAGAAGAGGGCATGGAGTTGCCAAAATTCCTGAGACAAAATGAAACCCCCCCAAAATTGATTATAAGTAAAAGGTTTTTATTCCTTCAAATGCTTATTACAAATCTCTGTTAATTGACCTGTAAAACTTTGGGCAAGTCTTATATAAGTGTTGTTACAATTCAAACTTGACCAAACACATCTAAGTGCACTCTGGTCTATTAACAACCACCTCACATGTACTTGTCTGTTTGTCTGACCTCTAACCAGTTACAATACTTACAGATGTTTGGTTTGAGCTCAACACTTTTTCTTCTTTTTGACTTTTTAGATTGTTAAAATATCTGTCTATCACTTAAATTGGTTTGTAGATGCCATTAGAGTTAAGGCCACCCACCCAGATTGCCAGCTGATCAAAATGATGCCGAGACTGGTTTTATAAATACAATACATACTGTTGTTTGTGTACAAGAACTTTACAGTCTTTCATGTGTTAATTGTTATAATCTGGTTCTTGTAAGTCAGCAGAAATTGGTTAAGACAATTAGAGACCCATGGGGCTTGACAAAATCGTGACACAGGACTCTTCTTGGTGAATAAAACAACTGCCTGAAAATATTCCAGCCTTTCTTCACTAATGGGACCTCAAGAATCATATTATTGTGATATATTTACAATGGCCATTGTCAAAAGGTTAAGTTTTCTATAAACAGAACAATAAGGTTTTCTTACTAAAAGATGCTCTTGGTACAAAACTAAATTAAAGAATGAAGAGATTCATGTAGCTGTGATACTCATTACTAATTTCATGGTATACTAAATATATTCATGCCTTCTGGGTATACAAGTCTTCTAAGATATTTAACCAGGATTGTTTAAGGTGATAACCTTTTTCTAGGTGCAGATACCTGCCTATCACTTGTGTTCCAACTACTTGTAATAAAAACTGTCAAACCAGCAGGAGACCACATGTCGAATGATAAAGTCTTCTGTGATACACATGTTATATATGTGTCACTACCCTTAGAGATGCTGTGACACTAAATGGTTCAGACAATGTCACACACTAAAATTAGACACTAGACATTATAAACTTCTAAGGTACATTCATAGGCTGACAAGTTTTCTGTAGATGACAGCCTATTAAAAGATAGCAAATTATGTGAGAGTTTTCTTTGTGTCATTTGATATATTGTGATCAGATAGAGATGTTGATCATAAAGGATATTCTGTACTGAAATGGACATTTAAGTGTGTTACAAAAATAATGTCATAGGCCAGGTGTGCTGGCACAAGCCTGTAGTCTTAGCACTTGGGAGGCTGAGGCAGAATTACTGGAAATTTGAGGCCATCTTGGGCTTCATAGTGAGTCCAGGCCAGCATTAACTACTTAGTGAGACCCTGTCTCCAAAAAAAATGTCACCATGATTGCCGTGCTACAATACTATGTTTTCTCTGTAAAGCTTTATAGTTGTTATCTGTTAACATTCTACAAAGATTCAACTACCAAAACAACCATGATTGACAGGAAATAACAGTCCACTGGCTATCCTTTTGTTTTCTTTTTTGTGTTTTTTTGTTTTTTTTGGTACCAGGAATCAAACTCATGACCTCAGGCTTGCCAGGCAAGCACTTATGCCACTGAGCTATATCCCTGGTCCTATACTTTTACTTTTTCAAAGTGCATGATATCCAGATAAAATTATAATAGTTAAGTTCACTGTCACCACTGTAATACAAATATCACTGAACTCTTCTGGGTGTCTAACAACTGAAGTTTAGAGACCAGAATTAGAAAGGTAACTGGGCTAAGAGAACAGCCAATATTTTGGCCCTGGCCCTCCAAGGTCAGTGAGGACCCAGGACATGAGAGAACATTTTTTTCTATGAGTGCCTACAACTTTGGTGAGTCACCTAATCTCCTGAGCAGGAAGATTGCTGGACCCCAAAAGACAAAAAAAAATATCAACAAATGTGTTCAAAAGGAGAGTCATCTAAAGAAAAATCTCCCATGCTTTCACAGAATGCAATATGGTCAAGCAAGGCTGTGGCCCATCTTCATGGCTGACCTCAGGAGACTTAACTGACCTTGGTAGACAGCATAAGGTTAATTTTAATTAATGCAGCTCTCACTTAACTTGGTCTGAAACACCCAGCAGAAAGTATAACCACAAGATATATAAATCCATGCCGTCATAAGTTAGATATAAAGAGACTCCAATTGCAGACCTGGCAGCTTCCAGTGGCACTGGTAGCTGCCCACTGTTATGAGTCATTAAGAAAACTGACAATAAAAGCTATAAAAGCTCAACAAGAATCTTTAAATTCCCTAGCTAAAATTGTCTTGTAAAACCACCAAACTCTCCATCTACTTACAGCTAAGCCTAGAGGGACTTAGGACAAAATCCTGGACTTCATCAGTTAAGTGGTCTAGGAGCCAGCAGGGTCCAGTCACTTAAAAACAGATTCTGGACTTGGCGCAGTCCTCAACCTGCCTTTTGGTTCTGCAGCTTATGCTCTGGTTATACACACTCTAATTTTTGAAAAACTGCTTGTTCTTGCTTAGAGGCTGCCAAGTTCCTAGTGATTGTGCAGACACAACCAATAACTTACGCGCTAGACTTCTTTACTGGATCTACCAGATCAACCTTGTGTCATACGACACATTGAGGTCTTAAATAGCTATGCTGAATGAGCCTGAAATGGCACCTCCCTGGTCTCTCTCTCCTAAATAAATTAAAATTAATGAGGCAAGCCATCCTCCAAACTCAGGTGGCCTTAGACATCTTGACAGCAGCATGGGGGTGTACTTGTGCTGGTATAAAAATTATTCCTGATCCTTCTGCTAATATCTCGATGGCTATTCAAGATATTAGATAACAGGTTAATGCCATGTTGGATTCTGAAACTCCCTGGACCTTTTCCTCACCATCTCTATGGGAAAGCTATTATTGGCTCTTCCTAGTGGAAATATTTTTGGTTATATCCATGATAGTCTTGTTGACCTTATTGTTTGGTCCATATATACTAACTGTTTCTTTGGACTTGTCTCCTTTAGACTTATAAGCTATATGCCAACCTAAGACAGATACACCTGATATCTATAGAGGGTCTTTCATTTATTTATTATTTATTTATTTAAATATTTTTTACTTTTTTGAGACAGGGTCTTCCTACGTAGTTCAGACTGGCCTTGAACTCACTATGTTGTCTGGCCTGGCCTCAGACTCACAGCGATCCTCCTACCTCAGCCTCCCAAGTGCTGGGATTATAGATGTGCACCATCACCCCTGGCTTCTCAAGGGTAGTTAGATAGACTCTCTGGAGAGTGTCTGAAACTGCCAATCAGCCCTCTTCAGCCTAAAGAAGGCAGAATAGTCATTGCCCCTTACCCTCTTGTGGCAGTTAGGGAAACTTCTTCAGAGGGGGAAACATTATAGACAGAAAAAGCTGAGTGTGCAAATAAATTGGAAAAGTTTTGCACTTTTTAATGAGTATTTTGTGAAAGTGAATTTATGTGATTATCTGCACTTCTTAAACAAACTTCACTTTTCCCTAGCAGTCCCTTGGGAGGCAGGGTACCGTGGTGATCTGATTCTTCGGTTATGATTACGCCAGAGTCCTTTTCTCTTCCGATTACCTTATTCACAGGCATTTCGTTAGCAGGAGCAGAGTGTTTTGTGGTGGTAAACTTGCTGCTGCAAGCGTGACAGGGCCACCTTCACTAGGTCATACGTAGCTACAGTTCACGTGTGGGTCTTTTTTATTTGGGATTTTAGTTACATAAAAGTTGTTATCTGTTTTACCTCAAACTCTGAGATCGAGTGTAGCTGCTTTGGGATTAGAAGGATAGAAGGTAGCTATCATGGGGTAATCTAAAAACTTGTTTAGGTGGCACATGAATGTCTGCATCATTTAACAGTTTTATAATCAATAAACTAAATTCTTTCTCTTCTGCGTATGAAGACTGAGCTTGCCCCACTGTTACCCTTGATGAACAGACGTCTATTTGTTACTTGCGTCTGAGGACTATAATTAGTAAAATGCTCCACTTACCTCTAAATTGGTCACCCAAGGTCCAGTGGGATTGCCCCCACCTGATTCTGGGTAGTGGTCGTAGTGCCGAGAAGGTCGTGCGTTCTGGTCGTGTTGGGCGCCAAAAGTAGAGAGCCCTTCCCAGTGTTCATCATGGCCCAGGAAGTTCATATTTGTGATCCCATGAAAAGATATTGGAGTTCTAGTGAGTAAATTCCAATCTACTACTTCCAGTGCAACCCATGGCGAGAATAAAGATACTAAGGCATATATGCAGTCATGGGGAGCCGAGGGGTCCTAAGTTCCACCACAATGATGGCCATCTGGAACAAAGGCCTATACCCAGGACTGAACCTGGATTTTATTCATTTGTGAAGAAGGGAGTGTTTTGAGGATGTGTGACTGTGAGAGTGGCGGGGGGTAGGTGAGTGCCATGAGCTGGGCCAGGTAGGAGGTCTGGCAGAAATCACTTCCGCCATGTGTAGAGAGAAGGATGTGCAGAAAGAGTAATCTGCCTAACACAACTGAGATAGTATCTAATGTTTTGGGGTCAGTGCTTCAGCTGTGATGTGTAATCTTTCAAGCCCGAGGAAGTCGTAGCCTGTATCCAGGGGCTTGACACCAGCAGACAGTGTGGAGCATCAGCTCACACATCCCACCTCATCCTGGCTCACGTGGGAAAACAATGAGCATCCGGGGAACCAGCCCACTGTCTTCAGAGACCACCACCAGCAGGTGGGCTGGGCCGACATGCACTGCTTAAAGCTGTTTGAAAGGATAAGGAGAGGGTCCCAGCCAGCTGTGCACACATCAATACATGGAAACAGGGTCAGGCTCAGCCCGAATGGAGACAATCACTTCTCTTTCAAGGAGAGCCGCCCAGGTGTCCTCCACAGCACCCACATGGGTATGGCTCTATGAAACTCTCCTAAAAAGTGGGGTCCGCGGGCAGCCCATTCAGGCCCCCACTGCCTCTCAGTAAATATTTCTTTTTAAAAAGAATTTATTTTAAAGAGAAAAAAGTAAAAATTTAAAAGATAGTAGGTGAGTAACAATGGTTAATTTATTGTTTAAATTAGTTACTCAGCGTACAAGATTTCAACATTAAAAAAACATTTAGTATTTCTACTCTTAACCTTTCTTGTTCCTGGAATTCATTCATTCTTTCTTTTTTTTTAGAGAGCATGAATTTGCCATATCAGACAGCTCACAGGTTGGCAGTATAATATTTTCCTAATATCATGTTTGGAGTTTCTGATTTTACCCCTGTAACACAGGTCATCCTGGCATCCACATCACAGGTTACCTTGCTTCAAATTACAATCAATCTGTAGGATTCCAAGAACAATCACTTCCCTAGTACTGATCTGATAGAAATGCAAAGTGTATAGGGAAGGGCCATACCAGGGGAAGGAACAAAGGCATTTCTGGAAGGGGTTAGAGGGAGGGGCAGATTGTTCTGGTCTTAATCTACATGGTTGTCACATTGTTTCTGCTGTGCTTTCCATTGTTTCTCTGTGTTTGTTACATTGTTTCTATGCGCTATATGTGGTCAGGCTGCTAGGCCAGATGGCGCTAGCTGCGGAACAGCTTGGGACTGGTATTTATCTCTGGGGAGGTGCAGGCCTAGCCATCCTGTCTCCATCTCGGACCCTGGTTTCTATCAACTTATCCACCACAGCCCTGGTCACTTTATCTCTGTTCTGTCTTGGGCCTGGCTTAATTGCCTAGCAAGCTCTACCTGACAGCTATCTGCAATACTAAGATGCTGATCACCCCTGTTCCCTTCTGCTGCAAGTTAAAATGCGCACCCCTAATCTCCGGACTCCTCCATTTCCACAGGGTGAGCCAATGGTGGACACAGGTGGCCAGAGCATTCCAGGCCACGCTGGTGGGCCACAGGCCTCCAGGGCTAGAGCCTGTGTGACAGAGTGGGCTTGCCAGGGTCCCAGGAGAGTGTGTCTGAGTGACTCCGTGTGAGACAGAGCGGGGCACTGTGCCCTTCCAAAGTGGGGATGGAGCTGCCCACCCCCCAGCTTCTGTCCATCGTAAGGATACAGCTGTGACTCAGCACAGTAGCTTCCTGACCTGCTGTGGCCAGCTGGCTGAGTGATGCAGAGTTCTCATTTCCCCATTGTGAGGGGTGTTCTGGAAACCTTGCTCCTGTGGTTCCTGCTTTTGTGAGGGGGGCTCTAGAAAGTCACACAGTCCCTGGGATCCACAGGAGGCACCAGGAATTAGGAGGTGAGACTGTATGGGGAAAAGCTACTCTGGCTGCTAGGAGGATTTCCAGGAGCTTGAGCATCTCCTGGGTCTGTGTCCTTCCCTGGTGTGGCCTGGTTTTCCCCAAGCCCCAGCCCTCAGCCCTGGGACAGTGTCACAGTTCACAGAGTGTCCCCAGCCCTGGGATGCACTGACTCACAGCGTGCCAGAGCGTGGTCCCTCCCTGGCCTCTGCTGCTCTGCTGGGTTAAGGTGGGAGGCAGACATGGGTGACACGGGGTTTGCAGGTGAGGCCTAGAAATGTGGGACGGTTTTATCCCTATTGTGTCCCATCTGCAAAGGTAACGTCACAAACGAGCCTTTGGTGTTCATTTGATTTCTGGGCTTGCTTATAGCTTCTTGGAAATGGCTGGAAAAGTCCTCAGTTTCCCCAGGAGGAGGGGTACAGGCCAGGGCAGCTGGAGGCTTCCCCAGTGGACCTGTGAGCCGCCTTCTGCCCTGCCCGCCTGTCCCTGGGTGCCACTTAGGCACGCCGACAAAGGCGATCTGTGGGGTGGGAAAAGGCCTGGGCACAGCCCGGCGTGTGAGAGTCAAGTGCCGCCTGGAATGAGCCACACTTTGGCTGGATCAGCTGTGTCTCAATCACTTCCGCTCCGCGGGCAAGTGCTCTCTGGCTTTCTCCCAAGCTCCCACGGGGACTCCCAGGGTCAGGAAGGTCCCAGAAAAAAACGGAAGCTGGCAGAGAGATCCCAGTGACACCGCTGACCATGGACAGCCCCACCTTCCTGAGCAGCCGCCGCCCCACAGGGCTGTGGCACTGCTACTTATGGGCCAGCAGGAACACCTCCAGACAGAGTGACCTTGGCCGTCCCAGAGCCTCTGCCAAGCAAGTGTCCCGCGCTGCAGCACAGGTAGGACCTCGGCTGGGGCAACAGAGGCTTAGGGAGTTCCACGCTCCGAGCCTAGGAACAGCAGCACTTGAGGGGGTGCAGGACCAACTTTGGGTCTATGCACGGCGTGTTCTGCGGGGCGGACCAGGGCGCGGGGCAGGGCGGCGGTGACCGCAGCGGGGAGGGGCGCGCTGGCTGGGATTGGCCCCTGTGCCCGGCCCCAGGGCTTAGTAGCCGCGCGCTGCCCGTGCTCGGCATCCAGAGCCAGGTCTTTGTCGCTGCGCCATCCTCGTGGGTAGCGGTGAGTGGGGCGCCGTTGGGCTCTGAGCTCGGCGTTGGCTCTGGGGACTCTGGCTCGTCCCGGGCTCAGTCTTGCTGCGCGCAGAGGAGGCTGCGATGAAGCGGGTCGCGGGGAGGTGGGAGGGAGGCGCGGGAGGTGTGTGCGGACGTGCGCTTCTCGGCGTCACCCACTGTCGCTGAGCGTGGGGTCCCCGGCGAGGGCCCTTGGGGTGCAGAGTCGCGGGTTCGGGTCCAGAGCGCACAGACCCCAAGCCCCGGCGAAGTCCGCTGACAGATGATGTTTTGTCCCCAGTTGCCTTTCGCGCGGGATGTGATACGGTTTCACTTTCGAGTGTTACAGGAAGCTTCAGAGACTCAGGGGTGCACCAAGTCAGTGTTGATCAAAATGTTGCCGCACGAAACACAGCGTTACAGCACGGTGCTAAAGAATACAGCACGGTGCTAAAGAATGCGGATTCGCTTACACGGGGAGGCGCTTCCCTTTGCAATTCTTTTGTGCGGCAACCTGTTCTTAGACCTGGGTAAGGGGAGCCGCAGCCCAGCTGGCTGTCGTTGATCTGACTCGGATCTTTCCCTGCAGGCCTGGCGTGGTGACCTGTGTCACGCATCTGCTCCTCGCCCCGCAGGGCCGGCGAGGTGACTCAGGTCTCCGGGAACACAGCGGCAGCCTCCCTGCCTGCTTCCTGCTGCTGATTCAGAGATCCTTCCACCCGGGCAGCCGCCGCCTGGGTGAGTTGCAGAGAAACGCTCTCGGGGAGGGAAGGCAAGGGAAGGGAATTTCCGCGCCGGCCTGCAGGCGGCGCTCAGGCCCGGGAAACCTCACCCTGCCTTTCCCTCCAGTTCCTCCACCCGCCCACTGCTTGTCCTCGCGCCTGTCCTCTTGCGCCTGGGTCCCGCCTAGCTGGTGTGCTCTGGCTTCGCGGGGCAACTGGTCCATTCATTTGCTGTCAGCTTGTCTTTGAAAACCCTGGGCACTCCCTTGAATGCACAGTGTGTCGCGCTGCGCAGCCCGCCTGCCTTTGTCCCCCTTGCCTTTCAGCTTGTGCACTTGCGCGGAGCCTGCGCTTTGGCCCAGGCCTCCCCACTTCTGGGCCAAGCTCCCCCCTTCCTTTCTTCAGAGGCCAAACGGACCTTCCGTCTCTCTGCGAGGCCTCCAGAGTCTCCAGGTCAGCACAGGTTTCTTGGGCACAAATCATCATCTTGGATCCCGAAGCTGGGACACCGTGGTCTTCAAGGCGTTGGCTGAAAAGGATACATTTGTTTCTTTCTTAAAGTTGGCTTGCAGTCAGAAGGCCTGTGGTTGTGCTCACTGAATGTAAAATTGATGCCACTTTATTGTAAAAAACAAACACAGAAACCAGCTATGTAACTGAAAGTGAAACTTGCAGGTTTTCCTGCTCTTGAGGATAGACCGTGACATTTATTCTCCCTTAGCCACCTCTTTTGGCTTCCTCCTGCGCCTATCACACGGAGTCATTCAAAAAGTTTTGTGTTGATTACACTATGTAGATGAGGAGCCAGCCGCTCTTAGTTTAGTGGATTAAAAAAAAACCCAGTTGGTGTAATAGGTAGGGTGTGGCACAGGAAGGGGAAGCGGGCGCTCCCGAGCGAGGGAAAATGTGTACCCTCACCTTGCTCAATGCCAGACATTGTGTACCCCGCAGGCGAAGAATGGATTCTAAGGAACAATGGAGGTTAAGACTAGGAAAATTTATTGGAGGAAGGGGGAATAGCAGTAACTCCTGGGAGACAGGAGGGATCCTGGGCGGGTTGCTAGCGAGCCCATTTCTCAGAGAAAGTTTTCTAAAGCCAAGTCACGGGAGGTGAGTACCACATGGGTCAAATTATCACCAACTGATAAGATTACCAGGGGAGCCACTTAGATAATATTGATCCAATAGTAGGAAGGGCATATGGATGACATGAATTTTGGTCGATAATCTGTAGTCTTAGTAACTATAATCTTGTCTTTAGTCTTGGTAGACTTAGTATAGCCTTCAGTCTTAGTGAGTGGGAGAGGATGGCTCACCCCAATGAGGTCATGGCTTATTTATATGGAAAATATGTAAATATGGCCATGGTTTTTGACATGTGCTCACGCTCTGCGCTGGCTACCTAGAGTATTTCTACCTAACTTAACTATCTATACTGGGGGGGGGGCAGTCCCCACAGGGTAAGTGAGGTTGGCAGTCCCTCTGTGCAGAGGACTGCCCCAGGCGTGGCTGGCTGGAGAAACTGCCTGGAAGAAAAGAGGTTCCCTGGCTCTGTGTGGAGTGAGTTTCCAGGTCCCAGGCTAGAAGAGAGGTTTCTAACCCCCTCTCCCCGCCCTCTTCTATCCCGGGCCTGGCACCTTCCCAAAGCGTGAAGGTCCAGTCACCCATGCAGGAATGGGCTGGGGCTTTGGAAAGCAAGTAGCTCTCCAGGGACAGCTCCTGGGCTCGGGACAGGTCCTGGCCTGGCCTCCCCTCAAGTGTCCAGGGTCTGCTGTCCACTGGAGCCAGTGGCCTGGGGTGTAGGACTCTGCCTATGGTTTCTTCCCTGGCGTCTTAGTCCTGGCTGCTCTTAACTGCTGATCCCCCGGGTTCACCCCGACCTCTAATTCCCCTGGGCTCTGTTCTTTGTTGCCCAGCCAGGGCTCTGGTCTGTGGGAGGGGGCGGGGGTGGAGCGCGCGGATGTCCTGCAGGGCATGATGAGCTGTTACACCTCTGACTAGATGATCTGATTTCTTCTGCTCGGGTCTGTTCTTAAAAACCCGGTTCCAGATTACAGATTGTCAGTGGAAGTCCCAGAATCTGTCCAGTGCGTCACCAGTTCCCTGCTTTCCTGGGAGTGACCGTCTCCTCTGCTGGAGTCCTCGAGGAATTCTCGGCATCTTTCCGTAAGAGGCTCGGGAAAGGTTTATTCGGCAGAAGTTTGGTGGGTGGGGAGGATGCGGCCCTGTCACAGGGGGAAGCCAATGTACTGGCGAAAAGAGGAGACCTATTCACAGATGAAAGAAGTTGCTTTGCAAATGAAAAGGGAACCAGGGGACCGATTTGCAGGTGAAAGCGAACCGCTGAGCTTATTGTGTTTGGGGAGGGGAGACATCCTGTAGCTGTGGTTTTCCTTTCTCCTCTCATTTCCCTCATCCCTTTGGACTTCTTTGTATCCTGTGCCCCTCCCCACTCCGTCCTTGGGGGACCAGGGAGAAACCTGCGGGCCCTGCTTGCTCCTTGCCCTGGCTCAGCCCTCAGCCGCCTGTGCAGGGGAGAACTCAGTCTCGCTGGGCTTGCTCTGCACAGGAACCCAGGCCCGCGCTGGGTCCCTCCAGCTTCTCTGTGTAATTAACATCTCCTGTTGCGGGAGAGGAACTTCTGACAGTCCCCAGTCATAAACCAATGAAGATTAAATAGGGGAAGGACAATACACCTGCTTGTTTCTGAGATGGGATCTTCCTATGGGATTCAGACTGGCCTCGAACTTTGATTGATCCTCCAAAGACATTCAGATTTCTTAAACTGCGTTAGGAGAAAGCCTGGCAGGTATTAGTTAGCTGCTGACCTTATTTGTGAGCACCCACACTCCTCCTCCCACAGGGAGGGCTGCATGGGAAATGTGCAGAGTTCTGAGGGCTTGTGAGTGAGTGGTTGTTTGGGGAATGAGTGACCCTGGCACCTTTCCTGTGGACAGCAGTGGCCGCGTGAGCCAAGTCTGAGGTTTCCCAGCCAAGCAGCAAGCTGGAAGCGGAAGGCAGCAGAGAGCCGGGAGAGGGGAGAGCTTGGAAGTTCTTTGTAAAATCAAACCAGCACCTTAGGGGCTAAAGCATACAGGGAAGAAAAGTGTTCAGGACCCATAGTAACTGCAGTTCAGCAAGACTGAGGGACTCCCAGCCTGCTAGATGTTGGGCTTAAAATCAAATGAATTTTAGGAAAAACAGAAGTTAAGAGCAGAACATAGTCACTGGGGAAAGAAAGCTGCTGTCAGAGGGGGTCTCGAGCGGGCTGCCAGGACCCTGCCTTTTCTAGGGATTTTGTATAAAGCAAATCCATGAGGTGTGGCAGGTCCAGGGTGGGACAAACAGGAAATTGCAAGATGGGCATGAGGTGGGACAAAACTTTGGTCAGCCAATAAGACTCCGAGTGTAATTACTCAGGGAAAATTGATTAAATTGGGATCGAATGGGGAAGCACGTCACTTGGTAAACAGGTATGAATACTGAACAGGGGCCCTTCCTGTAGGGGTTTGGATTAGTGGCTCTCCCTGGCTTTCTCAAGGTGAGAGAGTCCTATTGAGAATATCAGTGGATGTCTCCCCCACAGGTCCAGGGTGTCTTGTCTTCTGCACTGGCTCCTTGGAGAGCCTAGCCCTACCTGACTGACTGCCTGTTATATTTCTATCTAACTTGGCTGCTTATAACAAAATTATTTAAAAGCAATGATTAGAAATGTCCATGAACGTGCAGCTGGTGAACACTCCCAGGTTTTTTTTTTTTTTTGAGACAGGCGCTCACTATGTAGTTCAGGCTGGCTTTGAACTTCAATATGCAGCCTAGGCTGCCTTCAAACTCCTGGCAATCCTCCTGCCTCAGCCTCCTGAGGGCTGGGATTACAGGCTTGCACCAAGGCAGGTTTTTTCTTACATTAAAACAAGACAAAATTCGGACTGCCTAGGGAAGGAGTAGTTCAAAGTCCCTACCAGCTTGTAGAAGCCACACCCCTCCCAGCCCCTAAGAGGTCCCTTCCTGGCCCCTCAGTTGACCCCAGTTCCCTCCACTCCCCAGTGGTCTGGGCACCACAGCTGCCTGCAGGGCCGTGTGGTTCTTGTCCTGTCCTCAAGGTTCGGGGTAGGCTGGGATCTCTCACATCTTTTGACCTTTCTGTGGGTAGCAGGTGAGGTTGATCTTCTGGATTCTTCCCTAGCACAATAGGCCACAGACTAATAAAGCTGCAGTTCCAGGTGAGCTTGACACCTGGGAAAGCTGCATGGTCACCGAGCTCAGGTGGGGACATTTCCAAGGGGTTGTTGAAAGGTCTGCGGCTGGCTCTCCTGGTACAGCTGGGCAGGCCGGCCTCTCGAATGTTGGCTGGGGGAGAGAAACCAGTCCTGGGAGGCCAGGAAGAGAGCAGGAAGGAGCCAGGGGGTCTAGGGAACTGGCTTCTCTGCCGGTTAGCCTTGGGGCCGTTGTGACCAAAGCCAACTTCCTTTCAGCGGATGAGTGACCACGCCCCGTGACGTGAAAGGCTTGGGGAGGGACCCAGAGCCGAGCCAGGGCTGGGCCTCTGAGCCCACAGCCAGGTTTCTGCAGAAGCCGGGCTGACCACTTTTCCTGGATGCTACAAGAGGCCTGACTTGACCACCAGGGGCCTTGGTGTGAGTCCTTCGAGGAGGGCACTGGGGCATCTCGCCTGCACCACATGGGATGCCGGGCCGCCCTGCCTCTCCGGCCTGGAGAGGTGGCCCGGGGTGTCCGGAGGGAGGGCTGAGCAGGGCCAGGGTGGGGCGGTGGTGCTGTCTGTGCCCTGGGTTCCATGCCAGCACGGAGTCAAAACGCATCCCCGCCTTGGCGCCCCTCCGGTTGAGTTTCCCAGAGAGCAGAAAAAGGTTCTGCTTCACATCCAGCTCCTGCAATTTCCTCTGATCACAATGTACAAGAATGCATTGTGATGGTCCTGAGGGAGCCTCCCTCCACCTGCCGTCTTTGGGCTTTGTCTTGGAGGTAGAGACAGGGAGGACGCAGGGGTCGGTGCTTTATGAACTGAGCTCCAAATGTGGACGTCACCTCTACGCTGCTGTGGCAGAGCTCATTAGTCCCACGGAGCAGTCACATGGGAGACTTAGCTTCGGAACCCCAGGAAAGCGACTTTAGCTGCGTGCAGGGGTTTTGCTGGTCAGCTGCTGCCGAGTCCCACAAGCCCTGGGCCACTCTTGCCCTGGGCTGGATGTGGTGGTGCACATTTGTAATCCTAGCACCCTGGGAGGCTGAGGCAGGAGGACGGTAAGGTCCAACACAGCCTGGGCAGTTTAACAGGATCCAGTCTCAAAACAAGAAAGCGACAAAGGGCTGGGGTGTAGCCCAGTATGAAGGCCCTGGGTTTAGCCCCCGTGAATCTCCGCTCAAAGACCTCTCTGGTTCTGCCTGATCCTGCCCCTTCCCTTTCCCTGCCATCCTGGAGCTCTGGAGGAGGGGAGTTCGGTTCTGAGGGGCGACTGGGCTGGGGTTGTAGTCAGTGGCAGCAGCCCCTGGTGGGCTGGGAGCTGCGAGGGGGCCAAGCTTTCTGCGGATCCTTGCTACCTTGTCTCTGAAGTTAGTGTCCCCCCCATACACATGCATGTGTGCGCCCACACTGCATCCCTGCGTCATCTACAGCACATAGGTGTGGTGGGCTCGCGTCCCTCTCCGTGGGACCACACAGCCAGCTGTGTTCTGAGGACGGCTTTTCCCCTAGGGTCCTGCCCCAGGCTCGGCGATGGCGGCCGCTGGCACCGGAGCCAAGGAGCTGGAGAACCGTCATGGGTAAGATGGGCAGGGCCGGCTTTACCTCGTGCTCTGAGCTGCTCCTTTGTCAAGGACTTGAGGGTCAACAGAGAGGGGATGCTGAGGCTGGAGCTTGCTGTGCTGCTCCCGTGGGGGGCAGATCTCTCAGGTCCGTCTCCCGGGTGCCCCACACGTGGCCCTTTTAGTCAGCAACACCCCCCGCTTATTCTCTAGCTCTCGTTTCTTTTCTGTTGTATTTGGAAACAGGGTCTCACTACATAGCCCAGGCAGTCCTCAGACTTGGAGCAGTCTTGCCTCAGCCTCCCGCAGCTGGGATTACAGCTGGGGGACACCATGCCCAACTTGTATTTTATTCCCCAACCATAAATATTTTCCTCTTGTCTTTGCAGTTTGTTACAATTCTACTTTTGTGCTCTGAGGCGAGGCTTTACTGCCTGAGCTACGCGTCCAGCCCTGCCCTAAGTCCACTGTGTTTCTGAGGACTCACCTTTGAGATTCAGACATTACTAAGAAAGCAAGCATTTCTTTTTTTTCACCTGATTCCTCCCTGGCATTTATATATTTAGTGTCAGGGATGGAACTGGGCCCTCGAGTGTGGTGAATTCAAGCTCTCCTCTGAGCCATGACCCCCCCACACCCCCTTGGACTTTTTCTTTTCTTTCTGTCTGTCTGTCTGTCTGTCTGTCTGTCTTTCTTTCTCTTTTGCTTTTTTGAGAAAGGATCTCACTATGCAGTTCAGGCTGGCCTTGAACTTACAGTGATCCTCCTGCCTCAGCCTCCCATTTGCTGAAATTGTGGGTGTGTGCTGTCATCTCCTGCGTGTATGTGTGAACTTTCAATCCGCTGACTTTCCTCATTCCTCATTGCCTCCTTGCCAACTCTGCTATGTCCCTGGGTGGCCTCCCATCCAGCTTCTTTGGCTTCCAGAGTAGGATCTCAAGCAATATTTGTTCAGTGAAGAACATGACAGGCCACAGCCAGATCAATCCCCTGCCATCGTATGCAAGCTAGAGAAATACTTTCCCAGGTGATATTTCCTTTGCCAGTTACAGCAGACCCTTGAGTTGGGATGGCCTGACTTTCAAACAACTTGGGTTATGACTGGAATTTCTGTTTTAACTGATACCCAAAGTCTTGAGTTGTGATCCAAATGCCAGCAGCTTGTGCTTCCAGACAGTCTCAGATGAAGTTGTAATCCTTAAAAGACTCTGGAAGGAGCATCACCACAGCCTCTCCTGTGGGGCGAACTGAGAGATCCTGGGCCAGTGTCTCTGTAAGGACACTGAGGTCTGCCTATGTGCAGGAGAAACTTTGAGGCTGTGGAGTTGTCAGCAAAAACAGCGTGAGTTACAACCAGCCCTCTGGAGCCTGTGGAGTTCGTAAGGCCAGGGTCCTCTGCAGTTTAAAATCCCTGGAACAGAACCAAATGCAGAGGACTCCGGTTCACTACGCCGCACCTTAGAGTTTTGTGTTTTGAAATCATTGCTGGGCTCATAGTTGTGCGGCTTCCTTCTCCAGCTTGTCCTGGAACCGAAGTGTAAAGAAAGGCTTCTGTCTGGAAACCTGCAGCTGTGCTGTCTTCACCCCATCCTGCCGTGTTGTTTGAATCCTGCCTGGGCCCCGATGTTTATGCTGTTTTTGTGTTGTCCTTGGGAGAGTGGGCCTCAGTCACATTAAACCTGGTTGTTAGCACTGAGGCTCAGTATGCTGGAGGGCGTTTGTAGGTCAGGGTTTCAGGGTGCTCCAAAGGTCTAAAAGGCCTCTGGGAAAGTCAGGGGGTGTCCTCCCTGCACATACTTTTGGTGGGCCCCTTCAACGTCCCCTGCCCAGGTCAAATAGGTCGAGAATCAGCAAAGCCAGGCTGGGAAGAGCCGCCTAGGTATAGGGCCGAGCTTGCCCATCCCGAGTGGCTGCCTGGTGTGCAGCTGGCATGTGAGGGTGGGAGCGGCCACCCCTTGGCCCATGGTTGGCTGTTATCTCTTAACATCTGCTGGCGACACAGCCACACCCTTCTCTCCCAGGAAAGCTCTGTCTCTTACGCTTCTGTTTCCTGTGTGGGACCTTTGATAGGGTCCCATGTTCAGCTCGTCTGGTTAACCTTGGAAGTCATCACGATGAGCTGGATGAAGAGGCCTTTGCTGCACCCTCTGGGGAGATGGAGGCTGGGTGAGGGCCCCTCAGCTGGTGCTGGGGCGGCGACTGACATTGCTGCGGGCTGAAGGCGTGGCAGGCTGTCACATGTCACGTGGCCTCACAAGCCCAGCCTGCCCAGCATCAGCAGACTGTGCTCCCTGCTGTAACCGGGAAAGGTCCAATTTCACAGTGTGTTTCCATGGGGCGTGGGTCACTGTTCGCAGCATTGTGAGGTCAGGGTCACCCCACTTCCTGCCTGTGGCAGCAGGGCCCCTGCTCTCTGTATCTGCTCTCCTTCCTTGTGAGCAGGTGGAGGAGGAAGCCTGGGCAGCTGGCTCTGGGCACAAAGCCAGGCTCAGAAGGAAGAAGGAGGCCCTGGTGGCTCCGGTTTAGGAGCCTATGGCACCTCACCCAGGTCGGGGAGGCAGATGCTGCCTAGAGGCTGTGTGCCACCAGGCTGGGCGTGGGCTGCAGCCCAGCCATGTATGCCAGGGAGGTGTTGTAGAATCCGGCCACACCTGTGTGCTGTCCACACTGCTTTCCAGGGACAGTGGCTGTCAAGAGGGGGTCAGAAACGCAGGGGCCCCAAGAGCCATGTTGATCTTTTTTCCCCAGTACTGGGGATAGAGCCTAGGGCTTTACACTGAGGCTGTTACTCCCAGCCTTTTTGTTTGTTTGCTTGGAGACAGGGCCTCACTAATCGCTAAGTTGCCCTGGCTGGCCTGGAACTTGCGATCCTCCTGCCTCAGCCTTCAGAGTGCTGGGATCACAGGTGTGGGCGACTATGCCCAGCTACCTGGCCTTCTATGAAAAGAAAGTTTGCTAACCTCCATTCTAGAGCAATTGGAAATGTAGTACGAAAAATAAGTTCTATCAAGTACAGGTAAAAATTCTCTCTTTTTGGTCCTGGGAATCAAACTCAGGACCTTTCACTTGCCAGGCAGGTGCTGCGCTGCTGAGCTATATCCCTGGCCCAAATTCTCTGTGATGAATGTGGTCATGAAGTATATCTAAAGTGTACCAATAAAATCTGACTGACAAAAAAAATAATATGGAAACCAGGCATGCATAGTAGCACAGGGCTGGAATCCCAGAACTCTGGGAGGCTGAGACAGGAGGATTGCAAGTTTGAGCCAAACTTAGGCAATGCGGCACTAAGAGAGACTTTGATGTGAAAAACCCCTATATATGGGCTGGTGACACAGCTCAGTATGAAGACCCTGGATTCACTCTCCAATACCACACGTGCGCGCGCGCGCACACACACACACACACACACACACACACACACGAGAAATATATGAACCGTGAACAAATGGTCTTATAACCTGAAGACCAGCAAAGTGAAGAGCCATCTGTCACCGCCCACAGACATGGAAATGTACAGGCGGCAGCTACTGCAATAAGACAAGCAAAGGCATGAGGGCTTGCGGGCTCAGTGGGGAGCAGGGGTGCAGGAGTCCAGGTGGCTGCTGTCCAAACCTGCTGTGCTGCGTACACGGCGGCTTTTACAGTGAATCTGGGAGCCAGGCGCGGGCGTGCCTGCCTCATGTGGCCGAGCTGACATTGTTCACCTTGTGCTCCCGTGGACTCGGGCTGAGGACTCCAGAGAGAGGGACGGGAGGGGGCCCTGGCGCGGGGCTGTCTTGTCCCCGTGGTCTGGCTTCCCCTTCCCTCCGCTTCCAGTGCCCTACACCCACATGGGGCGCATCTATGACAGGGGCCCTTGCTGGGCACCATCCCCTAAACCTTCTGCTTCTTGTTCCCCAGCAGGGAGCACCTCGTGCGACTCTGCAACCCCAACGTGGCAGCCATGCAGGAGGACGTACTGTACCACTTCAGCCTCAGCACCAGCACCCATGACTTCCCGGCCATGTTCGGGGACGTGAAAGTATGAGCCACTCTTTCTTCCACATCTGCCGCTTGCCCCATGCCCTCCCCTGTGACCCAAGGAGACAGGCTTACCGGTGGTAGAGAGGTGACAGGCCCCTGGATTGATGTGTTTCTCAAGTCTTGGCAGGTTCTTACTTTTCAAGCATGCAAACTAGCCAGTAAAAAAGGAAACAGTCCTAAGCATGCTTGCAAATTTAGTACATAATTGAAACAGTATCCAAGAAAAACTTCCAGAGGATCGAGAATGATCACCCATGCCTGTAACCCCAGCTGTTGGGGAGGCCAAGGCAGGAGGATGGCTTGAGCCCAAGAGTTTGGAGCCAGCCTGGGCGACCCTGTCCCAGTAAATAAAATGGAACCAAACAAAATCAAATGAACCAACACTTCACTGAGAGGAGAGGGAGATAAACATTTTCAAAGTATGCAGGCATAATAAATAGAATTTGTTGCTGGATGTGGTGGCCCACACCTGTAATCCCAGCTGAGGTAAGAGGATCGTTGTGAGTTCGAAACCATCCTGGGCTCCAAAGTGAACTCAAGGGCAGTCTGAACGGCATAGCGAGACCCTATCTCAGAAAAAGACCACAAAAAAAATTTTGTATTGTATGTGCTTGGAATTTCAGAGGCATATTGATGCTGCTTAATTGTTTTAAAGACCAGTTTTCCTGGATATAGCTTTAGTCTGTTTTTCCTACAGTTTTAAATTCCTCAGTGCCAATTACCGTAAACACAGAGTTTAAAAAGAAGAATATATTTCTCATTGACACATAGTAGTGGTATATTTGTAGGACATAGTGTGATATTTTAATAGGTGTCTGCAGTGCCTAGTAATGATCAGGTCAGGTATATAACACCCATAACTCAGAAACTTATCACTTGGAAATTTTCTCTACTGTCTATTTTGAAATACACAGCCACTCCTTGTCTCCACAGTTGCCCTACTGCTAGCACAGGACTGTTCAAATGTCTAGTCCCTGGAGAATGAAAAATCAAAGTGAACCAAACCATGGAATCCAGCACTGGCACAGGGCTCAGAGTGTGGCAGTGGAGATGCGTCCCGTCTGCCACTGGCAGTGTTGTTCTGGGGAATATTGGCTGCAAACTGTGGGGCCACTTTTTATGTGTTCTAATTCCCTAAAATTCTATTCATCCTGTTAAGCTACTAAGCTTAATTACCATTGTCATTCTTTTAAGCATTCTTATTACCATTATTATTATTGGATTAGTATATAGTGATTTTATTTATTTCAGGCTTTGGAAAGTTGTTAAAAAACTAATAATTTCTTTCTTTTTTTGGTACTAGTAATCAAACTCAGGACCCTGTGCTTGCCAGGCAGGCATTGTGCCGCTGAGCTATATCCCTGGCCCTAATAATTTATTTCTGTTATCTTTTTTTGGTCTTTTTTGAGTCAGGGTCTTGCTGTGCAGTTCAGGCTGGCCTTGAACTCACTTTGTAGCCCAGGGTGGTCTTGAACTTGCAACAATCCTCCTGCGTCAGCCTCCCAAGTGCTGGGATTACAGGCGTGCACCATCACAACTGGCCTATTTCTGTTATCTTCAAACTCATTAAAATGGGCTTATTTACATTTTAATTTTTTGCAAATCAAAATGTTTTCTTACATGATGCTCTGCAAATTACGATTTTCAGTTCTCTGGGTGAGACCCTACCCCAAATGCTTGCACCTTCCATGTCCCCATGGGACCTGGGACTCTTTCTGTGCAGACACCTGGGTGCCCGGGTGGTGAAGAGGAAGCCATCTCGGCCCATTCACAGATGGCCCTGGTCAGACAAAGAGGTAGCGGGACAGCAGGGGCACCAGGTGTGTCCAGAGCCAGGCTGTCCCCAGAACCCCACATTGCCTGGAGAGCTGAACTCCTCTGGCCCCTTCTCTGCCTTCCGGAGCCCTGTGGGTGGGGCTGAGGCCAGCACTCCTGACAGTCACCTGGACCCTTACTGCAGCTAGCTGGCGTTTCTAGCAAGTTGCTAGGTGATGCTGCTGCTCCTGACGGGGAGCCAACTCTGAGGACCTTCCTGTGCTCTGCTGCAGTTTGTGTGCGTCGGGGGAAGCCCGTCCCGCATGCTCACCTTCATCAGATACATGGCCACAGAGCTGGGCCTCGGCCGCCCTGAGGATGAGTACCCCAACATATGCTCGGGGACCGACCGCTACGCCATGTACAAAGTGGGGCCAGTGCTGTCTGTGAGCGTGAGTACCCGTCCCAGGGGACCCCTGCCGCCCTGTGCCCCTCTGCACACACAGACAGCTGGTGCCTTTATCTCCGGTTTCCTCTGAGTGGCCCCACAGCTAGGAGGCGGAGGGGCGGGGACCCAGGCCTCCGCTTTGGCCTGGGCTCCTGGGGAGGCTGCAAACACAAATCCAAATGCAAACAGGCACAGCTGTGCATACAGCCTGCAGGGGGCCGTGCTGGGAGTGAAGGCCTAATGTGTGGGGACACAGGGGCGGGTGCTCGGGGTAGGGGGGCTGTGAGGAGAGCACACTGTCCCAGCGTCCCGTCCCTGTGGCCACCTCCCACTCGTGAGTTAAGTTTCTGACCAGGTGGATTCCACCAACGAGGTCTTCTGTCTGCCAGTTTTGATTTCCTTTGTCGGTGAACTGAAGTGAACCGAAAGCGGCAGGGTGAGCGGGCCAGCGCCCTCCTCCTCCAGGTGTGCACCCCTGGCTCTGGCGGCTGGGACCTGCGGCGGTGTCACGCACACATCTGGGAGCCCAAAGGCACCACCGAGTTAGACAGTGTGCGGAAGCATTTCCTGGGGGAGGAGGATGCTGAGGCAAATGAAAAAGAGAGTCCTCTTCCCTAGGGCTGTGTCTCAGCATCAGCACGGGGAAGTACCCCTCGAGAGCAATCAACATCACTGGCAGGGTCTTCGGGAGGTGGAGAGGTCGGCGCAGAGACTGGGACTGGAGGACAAGGCACAGGAAGTGTATAGAGTCCGCCCAGCGCTGGGGCTGAGGGACAGGCCACTTACAGAGGGGACCGGCCAGTGAAGCAGAAATGGGGAGAAAAGTGAGGGGGTGAAACCCCATCCCATGGGTGTTTGTGTAGGGCTTCAGCGGCACCTTCCTGCCGGGCTTCCGGTTTCTCAGCTTCTCTCCAGTGGGTCATGAGCAGGACAGCGGGGCACACACTTCCCAGTTCTCAAGTGTCCACAGGCTGTAAACTCCTATTTCAAAGCTCGCCTTCCCTTATCCCCACAAGGGGCTTCTTAGGTTGATGGGTGGAACAGAAAGCGTCAGCTGGAGCCCAGGAGTCCCTGAAACCAGCCACACACCCCAAGGCTGCCGTTGATGCCAGACACTGCAGCTAGCATGAGGCCTGTGTACATGCTGGCTCTTCCCACATGTACCTGCTGTGACACAGTCTAATGACAAGATTAGGCCTAATTTGCTAACAATAGCTAGTAATAAAATAGAGCAATTGCAACCGTATGCCATACTAGAAGCTTCATGAGTGTGGGGTCTCTGTCCTAAGGAGGGGACTGCCGGGCGCACAGAGCTCGCCTCGGCCTCAGCCTGGCTGTCTCTCTGCCCCTAGCACGGCATGGGGATCCCCTCGATCGCCATCATGCTGCACGAGCTCATCAAGCTGCTGTACCACGCCCGGTGCAAGGATGTCACCATCATCCGCATCGGCACCTCAGGCGGGATCGGTAAGAACCGGGCCTTGGGCTGTGGAGGACCAAGAACAGGGGCCTCACGCAGTCCCTGGAGGGGTGGGGTTGCCCCCGCAGGTATTGTGCTTTGCTGTTGTGCTTTGCTGGGGTGGGGAAGCACGTTACGGTTCACGGGAAGGAGGTTGTTGCGTGAGTGACTCTGGCACCCGTTCTCCCAGCTGTGCCTGTGCAGAGCTTGTTGTTCTGCTGTTATACACTTTGTGTCTTATTTTGTTCTTACTGTCTAATCCCCCTTCCTTTCTGCCTTCTGCTCCTTCCCTCAGTGCCCACCCCTTCCTGTAAAGATTTGCAGCACTTTATGAGAAAACCTAAAAAAAGAAACAGAAAAAGGCTGAGGCAGGAAGGATCCCAAGCTTGAGCCCAGCCAGGGGAACTTAAAAATGTAGCAAGACTCTTCATCAATAAATAAAAGATCTGGGGGTACGGCTCAGTGCAAAAGTCCTCATTTCAATCACCAGTAGTGAGAGAAATTGATGACTGGAAGAATTCTGGAGAAACGTAGATTTTGAAACTTCCCCCGTAAAAGTAGACATTCTAATTAGCGAGCAGAGACCCTCTGATGGATGTCATGGACAGCATGTGACAGATGAGTCATCCTTACCAATCCCTAAACGTGGCAGATGGGGACAGAGCCTGGGCAGGTGGGTGGTATTGGCATCGTTTTTGGAGGGAGTAGCCGTGCAAGTGTCTGCAGACCTGAGCTGGAGGAGCCCCAGGCAGCCTAGCCCCCAGGGTCCCCAGGAGAGTGTGCCTGATTCAGATGGCAGCTGCTCACACTGGAGGGCTCACTCTTCGGGGTCCTGGAGCCTGAGAACTGAGAGGGGCTGTGGGGGAGGCGGGAACCGGCCTTGGGGAACTGGCCAGCAGGGACGGGAGCAGCCAGGCAAGAGGAAGTTCAGATAAACATGGACGGCGGGACAGCTGGGAGTCTTGTCCATTGACTCCGTTTCTGTTTTTCTGAGACTGGGTCTTGCTCTGTGTTTCAGGCTGGCCTTAAACTCATTATGTAGCCCAGGCTGGTGTCAAACTCAATGATCCTCTTGCCCCAGCCTCCCAAATGTTAGGATTATAAGCGGGTACCACCATGCCCAGCTGGCCACATTTAAAATCTAGAATCTTGCTGTGTTCCCCAGGTTGGTCTCACAACCTTCTTGAGCTGCTGTGATCCTCCTGCTTCAGCCTCCAGAGAAGCTGGACTACAGCTGTACACCACCCTGTGTAGTTCTCCTGCTGCACATCCTCCTCTACATACTCCACCTTTTTCTGCTTTGTAGTGGGGATCGAACCCGGCATACTCTGAGCTATATTCCCAGCCCTCCATTTTTATGTTTTGAGCCAGGGCCTTCCTCAGTACTCCCTCAGTTCTCTTGCTCAGGGCCTCCCTGAGTTCTCTGGGCAGGGCTGGCACCCGTGATCTTCCTGGCTCAGCCTCCCAGAGCGCGGAGGTCGTAGGCCTGGGCCGCCACACCTGGCTCCCGTCACGTTTCCAGTACTTCAAGGGAACTGCCAGTCTGGGTGAGCAGGAAGTTCTCCCCCTAAATTCCTGCTGTACTCTGTGTTGCAATGCTGCAGTGTTGCAATTTGACAACGTTGCAATGCGGCAGTGTTGCAATGCAGATCAGCAGCGGGGTGTGGTGAGCTGGTCCCCTGGGGCTGTGGGATCCAAGGAGGGAAGTCTGCAGGCCTCACAACGGGCTGCTCAGCCCTGGAGCCAGAAAGTCAAGACAAGGGTCCAGCAGGGCCAGCCCTGGAGTCCTGCTTCCTGGTCCCCACACTGCTCTCTGGGTCATCATGTGGTGGGAGGGACGTGACATCCCCAAAGTCTCTTTGCTGGCACTGATCCCATTCACAAGGACCCTGGACTTGGGGGACCTGAACATCATGCAAAAGCCCTGCCTTCTGCTACCGTCAGTGCCCTGGACTTAGGGTTTTGATACACAACTTTTTTTTTTTTTTTTGTAGGTACTGGGGAAGAACCCAGCGCCCTTGCCCTGAGTTGCACACCCAGTCATATTTTTATTTAGAGATAGGGTCTGATTAAGTTGCTTAGTTGCCCAGGTAGGGCTTGAACCTTTGATCCTCCTGGCTCAGCCTCCCGGAGGGCCGGAATGACAGGCGTGGCCCCCGAGCCTGGGCCTCGATATACACAGTCTCTGTGGGACCTAGACCCTGAGTCCATCGCAAAGGTCCAGCCGTGTAAATGTCATAAAGCAAGGGTAAGGGGCAGAGCTGCGTGGAAACACTGCTTACTGAAGGAGTAGGGCAAATGGACAGGTGAGATTAAAAACCTGCCCCATCAACATGCTGCTGAGGACCGCGGGGCACTTGGCAGTCGCTGAAGCTGGCTTTGGGAGGCCGGGGTTTCTGTGTGACTTTCTACTTTTTTGTACTTGCTTTGGAGCAGACCAGGTGGGATCACCTAAACGCACCTGAGTCACCTATGTGGCAGGTAGTGAAGATGTCTGGGAGCGGCAGGTCACTGCACCCCAGTGCGCAGGTCCTGGCCCCATCTGCGTCTCTCTCCTCCCGTGCTCAGTGGTTCTCTTGGTGACTCGCAGACCAGGATGTGTTGTTTGCCTGCAGCGGCAGCCTCTGCAGCACCGTGAGGCGTGGCAGGTTGCACTGGTTTCTCTGTATGCTGCCCCATCCACCCTGCTGAGCTGTGACATCCGCTTCTCCTGCCCCCAGGTTTGGAGCCTGGCTCCGTGGTCATCACGCGGCAGGCCGTGGACGCGTGCTTCAAGCCTGAGTTTGAGCAGATTGTCCTGGGCAAGCAGGTGGTCCGCAGCACCGACCTGGATGAGGGACTGGTGCAGGAGCTGCTGTGCTGCGCGGGGGATCTCAGCGAGTTCACCACGGTTGTGGGCAACACCATGTGCACCCTGGACTTCTACGAGGGTGAGAGGGGGTGGGGAGCCTGTCTATCCCTGCAGCTCCAGCTTCGGCGGTGTCCATGGTGGTGACTGGCTGGTTGAGGATGGGAGGCCAGATGCACCTGGGTCAGCGTGCGTGTGGTCCCTGTGCTGCAGGCCAAGGTCGTCTGGATGGCGCCCTCTGCTCGTACACAGAGAAGGACAAGCAGGACTACCTGCGGGCGGCCCATGCTGCAGGCATCCGCAATATCGAGATGGAGTCGTCCGTCTTCGCAGCCATGTGCAGCGCCTGTGGCCTCCGAGGTGGGTGGTGCGGCGGGCCAGTGTCCCCTGCACTTGATCCCTGGCCCCGGGGGACCTGGTGCGGGCTTCTCCCCCGCCCTGGCCCCAGAGTCTATTTCTGAGTAAACCTCTGATCCTCCTGGAGGGATCAAACCTTTAATCACCCCTGTGCCCCCTTTGTCACAGACATCGCAGCATGCTCAGCATCCCTGGTGTGGCCCCCTACACCCCTGTGTCCTCAGGTCCTGAGGTGGCTTGGGGACTCTGCAAGCAGGAAAGAGGCACATGAAAGACAGGGCAGCTTCCGGAGCATTTTAAGACTTAGATTTTATGGTGGTCCGATTTCAGGGCACCAAACAAGAAACTGGATGACGTAGGCAGATGTCCAGTTTCAGGGCAGTGGGAGCTTCCCCAGCTCTCGGACACAGCACCCTTCCCGCCCCTGCTTCCTCGCCAGCCTGCCACTGCCCACGTGTCAGAAGGTCCCGGGGTCCGGAGGGGAAGGGAAAGCATCCCTCAGCCCCCAGTCCTCCCTGCTCTCCTGGGAACTGAGCCGGAGATGTGGGCTCGAGTGACGTGGTGGTTTTGCTTTTTGCAGCGGCCGTGGTGTGTGTCACCATCCTAGACCGGCTGCAGGGGGACCAGATCAGCAGCCCGCATGAGGTGCTGGCTGAGTACCAGCAGAGGCCACAGCGCCTGGTGGGCCACTTCATCAAGAAGAGCCTGGGGCGGGCCTGAGGGTCCTGATCCCGGGACAGGCCACTGGAGCCTCCGCCAGTGAAACTGCTGTCGAAGTCCCCTTCCCGGGAGGCTCTGGGGTACACCTCACTGTTCAGAGAGGAAGCATCACTGGATTACCCACAAGGGAGGCATCTTGGTAAAAGCTTCCTTACTGCACTCAGTAACTTTGTCTTGGTTTGGAGTTTTTTTCCCCCAGAACTTTCTGCAGAATATTTACACTCTTGTTAGGGAAAAACTAAGGATTTTTAAATTCTATACAATTCATGTGAATAAACACATAATTTGATAACCATGGTAGCAAACTTGTTTCCTGAAAGGCTTTGAAAATTTCCCTTCTGTTCTCCAGCATGGGATCTTTAGGGGCATTGAGATCCTGCCCCTGGGGTCAGGACAGGTGTCCTGGCCTGTTCCTGGCCTTTAGGTCCTTCCAGCTTCAGTGTGGGGGGGCAGGTTCAGGGTGGCTAGACAGGAACCCAGGGGTGCTCTCTGTCCTTGGTGAGGCAGCATGCTGAGTCCCCAGCTCAGGGAAGTTTGTTGTTGGGATCTTTGGCTTCCAGGTGCCCCACATTCCCAGTGACCTCTCAGTTCCTTGACTCAGGATGGCCTGTTCCGAGCTTGCGTCTGGTTTGCATGCCGGTGGGCACCAAGGCCCATGCCTGACTCAGAAGATCTGCCTGGCAGTTTGGCCTGCGAGTTTGAGGGGCACACACAAGGCATGGGGACCTGGGGTGGGTGTGGGCGTGGGCTGTGCCCTCTTTGAAGAGACCCCTCTTGAGATTCTGAACTTCACCCCAAGAAGGGCCATTCAGCACCCCTAAGACTCTAATGGCGAGACTCCCTCGCCCCCAACAAGCCTTTTCCTTCCCACCGTCTCTGGATCCGGAGCTGCCACAGGGACCAGCTCCGTGGAGATGAACTAGTGGCCTCTCCACCCGCACCCTCACCCGAGGCGCTGGGTCCTGGGCTGTGTGTCTGGCTGCAGTTCGGGGCTCTTGGCCTCTGCCCCAGGACGAGCAGTGGGAGCTGGACACTTGTCCCTCTGTCCCCAAGGGACCCTTTCCTGCTCTGTCTTCAGATTCCTCGAGGCCCCGGAATCCAGCGGGCATCACCATGGCCCTGTGGTCAGACAGGCCCACTGGTGCCTGGTGTGAGCGGCCACACAGCCCTGTCTGTGCTGGGGTCTGCGTCCTCGGGGCGGCTATGTGTCCTCTAGGTGTTTGGCCAGGATGGGCTGTGGGAGCGGATGGGGCACAGGGTCTCACAGGTGAGTCCTCATCTTGCCTGGTCCCTGCAGGTGGAGACCGCGTCCGCCCTGCCCCTCCTGGGCTCCGCCTTCCGGAGCCGAGGTGGAAACAGCCTGACTACAGGGTGGAAGACCCAGGAGGAAGCGGGGACTAGCTGCGACAAGAAGGGCTGCGGAGTCATGGAGGAACCAGTTTACCGAGTCACTTCCTCTCTCCTGGGGTGGGTGCGTGACAAAGGGACTTTGAGAGCAGGTTTTCCTCCCTAGAAAAGACGCTGCCCATCATAGCAGCAGGTAAGGGCCCTGTTCAGCCAGCCTTGCCCCGCCCTGCCTTCTGCTGGCCACGTCTGGTAGTGCATGCCACCAGCCTCTCCTCCCAAGGTGAAGTCTGACCTCAGGTGTGTGACTAAGGTTTCCTTTGGTCACTGCTCCGTCTGCAGTGCGGATGTCACAAACCTCAAACAGCATCCGAATCCCTCCAGAGGTCACCAGGGACTTCGTGAAGGCTGAGCTCACATCCAGGTCTGTCCACGCCTGGACAGAAGCTCCCCTCCTCCCTCCACCCAGCATGAGGATCCCTTCCTGCAGGGCCAGGACACCAGCAGGGTGCTTTCCGAAGGTCAGGACTAGAAACAAATGGCTTTGTTCTGAAGGCACCGATCTCCCCCCCCGCCCCCCCCCCGTTCCAAAACTGGTGGGCGAGTTTGGTTCCAGGGCCATCCTTAGCAAAGAGCTCAGGAAGCCACACCACTGCCTGCTGAGCACGGCACCAACATGCAGACAGGCAGGCTGAGCTAGGTGGAGCATTCCTTGTACACGTGAGTGCACACAGGCAGCCACCTGTGCGACCTTTGTACACGCAGTGTATGGGCACATGTACAGGGACACATCTGCAAGACCTGCGCATGTGTGCATAGGCAAGCAGACACGTAAGTGCACCCACGACATGGGTGTGTGTATGCATGCATATACCACACACGCACATGTGCACACACCCCTGCATGGACACGTACAGGCATGGAAAGGGATTCATAAGCTCATCTAACAGGAGACTGGCTCTCAGCTCTGCTTCTCAGGGAAAGGAGGCTTCAGGTCCGGATCCCCGCCCCTTCCACTCCTGCCGCAGTCAGTGCTGGCAACCAGCTCGCTCTCCAGCCTTTTCTGCAGTGTTTTGTCACTATTTCTGAAAGGTAAAACTGTGACTGCCAGGCAGACATGCAGTGCATTAGCTTTCCCGTTGTTGGGATGAAACACCCAACACAACTCAAAGGAGAGCTTTAATCGGGCTCATGGTTCAGGGGGATGCAGTCCATGGTTGGCTGCTCAGAGGCAGGACTGTCGTGGTGCAGGGTGGGTGTGGCGAAGCAAAGCTGGTATCCTCAGGGCAGCTGGGAAGCAGACAGAGAAGGGAGGAGTGGGGGAGGGAGAGGCACGCTTCCCACTCACAGCCCAGGGCCCACCTCCAAGCAGACCCACCTCCTACAGCCTCCTACAGTGCAGTCAGCCCTGAGCTCATCCCGGGTCAATCCTCTGACAAGTACAGGGTCCTCGTAGAGGAGTCACCTTCCCAAAGCCTCAGTCTGAACTCCTGAACCTTTGTGGGAGAGATAGATCCGAACCCTAACGCCCGGCGAGTGTGTGTGTTGTAGAACTGAAACAGTCCTGCCACCAAAAGACCCTTCCCTATCAACACACGAGAAAGGGGGTCATGGTGAGGTGGTGGCCTGGTGAGTAAGGAGGGAGGGGCAGACCCTTGCCACCCTTGCTGGCGAGCTGGGGAAGAGTAAGGAGCCCTTCTCCATCTCCTCGAGGGACTGGGTGCTGTGGACACAGCCCTGTGTCCATCCTGGCAGTCAGCCGCAGTGTCTGGCGGTATAAGAGGCCCCGGTGGGGCCTGCAGAGTTGGAACAGGACAGGCTTCCTGTGGCACTGGGTTCCCGCTGGTGTCCCGAGAGGACCCCTTGCTTTGCCCCACTTTCTGCACACAAAACATGTCTGTAATGCACAGAGTCCTGCTGGAGTCCCCAGGAGGCCCAGGTGGGCTTGCAGATCGGAGGGCTCAGGACAAGGCTTCATTTCTCCCTGGAGAGCCGGCTTTGGGGTCTCTTTTCCCTGGGGCCATTTTCTTGTTCCCATTTTCCTCTTGGGACAGCTGGTCCCATCCCACTTCCAGCAGCTCCTTGTGCCTGGCCACTTGCCCCCTGCCTGAGGGCTGGGCCACTCTCTCTTGCCACCCTACTTGCCAAGGGTCTGG
Organism: Dinomys branickii; assembly: GCA_004027595.1. NCBI lineage: Eukaryota > Metazoa > Chordata > Mammalia > Rodentia > Dinomyidae > Dinomys > Dinomys branickii. The sequence goes on from PVLD010009388.1 coordinate 41,284, forward strand.
GCAGTCACGGTGGTCACAGTGGCACCTCAGGGACACAAGAAGACATGTGCTGAGCGACAGCTGCTGTGTTTCTGTTGAAAATGTTAATATCACATTCTTGTGTTGAAAATGTTAATATCTCATTCTCTCTCTCTTGTGTAAGAATCTGAAAATGAGAATAACAACAAAAATGTACAATAGAAACCAGGTGTGGTGGTGCACGCCTGCAATTCTCGAACTCGGGAGGCTGAGGCAGAAGGATTGCCATGAGTCCAGGGCCAGCCTGGGCTACAGAGTTAGCTCCCATTCCCAGCCAGTTCAAGGCCAGCCTGAATTGCAGTGAGACCTTGTCTCAGAAACACCCTCCCCCACCAAAAATAAAATACACACTGTGAAATAGGAAGAAGCTGTTCAAAAGGGAAAGGGAACCAGGGGAGGGGACGGGGAAGGGAAAACGAGGAAACAAGGATAAAATGGAAGCAAAGCTTTGTGAACAGGGAGGGGGGACGGGAATGGGGAAAAGAGGAGGAGTTGGACGTATCACGCACAGACACAAATTCCCTACAGTGAGTGTGGGCATCACGTGTACCTAAACAGTACCAGTGAATTTAAATAAACTGTAAAATAAAAACGGAGGGGCCCGTGCCCGGGGCTGATTGTGCTCATCTCGGTCACTGGGGTTGGCTTGGGTGTCTGTAGTGGCCCGGGTTCCTTCCCCACCCCAACCACCTGGGGGCGGTGTGCTCTGTTTTCCGGGAGCAGTGAAGCTGTGGGAAGCAGGGCCCAGAGTGGGGCTGGGAAGGGACTCCAGGGGACGCTGAGCAGCTGGCCTAGACCCCCGCGTCCAAGGCAGGGCCGGGCAACCTGGCCCCAGCTGGCTGACTCCGGCCCTGCAGCAGGGTACCTTAACCACAGAGCTGCGGCTCCGTGCTACACAAAGCCTGTCCGATCAGCCGGGGAGCCGAACACGTGTGTGTCCACCCGCTGGCAGCTGGCTTTGCTCAGTCGCACCCCATGAGCCGTGGGGGTGAGGCTGCTGGGCACACAGGGGCGCGCTGACCTGGCCCTGGTGCTGCTCTCCGTGATTTCGTGCACGTTCCTGGCTCCTAGCCTCCGCGGTGATGCCGTGCGGACATTCTCCAGGAGCTGGTGCTGTTTTACACTGTGGCATGTTTGCTTGTGACAAGGTCTTGCTATGTAACCCACCTGCCTCAGCCTCCCAAGCGCTGGGATTACAGGTGTGCACCATGACCCCCAGCCTTACTTTGTGGCTTCTTTTTTTTTCTTTTTTTGTATCAGGAATTGAACTCAGGGCCTCGTGCACATGGTTTAAAGTGAGCCAGGTGACATCTGGGCCCAGGCTGGGAAGCCCTTAAAACCTGGGGGTGATCAGCATCCTGACACACCTCCTGATCCAGCCTGGGCTGAGGGTCCCGCGGAAGGGGGTGTGGCTGCCTTCGCCCCCCTCCCCCCCTGCCTCAGGGCCCAAAGGCAGAGGCCGGATCTGAGCTAGGGGCGGAGAGAGCAGGATGTGGGGCTTTGCAAAGTTCACTAACCCGTCCATCTCAGGACTGACAGAGGCTACCTGAGAAGAGGAGCCCTCGATCCTCTCGTGTACACGTGTAGAAATGTTTCTCAGTGATCTGGAGTGGAACAGAAGCGGATGGCATGCCAGGTCCCTTCTGAACAGAGCCACGTAGAAAGCACCTACCTTCTCACCCCTAGCACCGTCGCAGGGGAGAACCTTCGCTGTGGAAGTATTACAGATGAGTAAACGCCGGTGAACTGTGCTGCCCAAACCCCCCCCCCCCCCAGCCAGGCCCAGGCATATGCAAAGCACCTGTGCCCCGGTGATGGCGATGGGAGGCCTTGTCACTGAGGCCGGACTGCAGCGCCCTCTGGGCAGATGCCGCAGAGAGGGACACTCGTTCACTCGATGGACCTGAAGTCACGGAGGAAATGGTGGGAGGAGCAGCATGCTGAAGGCTTGGTGGGGCAGTTTGTTAGACATTCCAGAGATGCACATTTCTGCATGTAGGACGCAGAGAGTGGAGAGAACCCTTCCCGGTCCTCGTTGCGGCCCAGGAAATTTATAGTGTGACCCCACAGAAAAGTTACTAGGATTCTATCGCGTTTATTCCAATCTACCCCCAGCGCAGCCCACGGCGTAAATAAAGACAAAATAATAATATATCCCAAATGGTGGAGAATCAAGGGATCATGAGCCCAGCCATGATGATGGCTAACCGGAGCAAAGGCCTTGACCCACAGCCGAATCTGGGTTTTATTCATTCACGAAGAAGGGAGTGGCTGCAGGATGAGTGACTGTGAGAAGGGTGCGAAGGAGGTGAGTGCTGTGGCCTGGGCTGGGTAGGAGGCCCGAAATCACCTCTGCAATATGCAGAGAGAAGGATCTGCGGAAAGGGTAATCTGCATCACACAACTGAGATAGTATGTGATGTTTTGACACCTTGGGAAGTCATAGCTCCTTGTCTCTGAGGCTTGATCCCAGCTGAAGGCATGGCTCTCCACCCCACCTGACTCCCACATGTTTATTAGGGAGCTATGGGGCCTCAGGGTACCCCTGCCCTGTTGTCTTTGCTTCAAAGACGACACATCAGCTGGATGGACCAGTTTGCGTTGCTCAAAGCCAACGGGGGAAAGGAAAAGTCCCAGCCAGCTCTGTACACATCAGTACATGGAAGCAGGCTTAGGCTCTGCCAGAATGGAGACAACGGCTCCTCCCTGGAGGAGATGGGAACGGGAAGCTCGCTCCTCCAGAAGACAGCTTCCAGTTCTCACCTTTGTTGGAGATCTGCTCCCTGACATAAGCAAGAGGCAGACTGAAGATTATATCCTCAGATAGGCAGGGCTGACCCTACACAGCAAGTGGGCTGTGGCCCATTCTTCAAGGAATTGACGTCACCTGCTCCTGTCTTGCAGCGTGAGGCTTCACAAAATCAGAAATGTGACTCTCAGAGGGACCCTGAGGCTACCACCCCTTACTGAGCCCCAGAGCTGCCCTTCAGTGTGAGCTGAAGTCAGACTGGGGAGTAACTGTCCTGCACACAAGGGAAAGAGGGGAGAGTTTAGTAACACCCTACAACTTGAATCCGAGGCGCACGCGCCCCCAGAACTCTGTGGAGGAGACTGACATCCTCTCTCTGTGCCTGTGAGGTATAATTGCCCACTCTGCCTTCCCCTGACACTGAAACCTCCCTTGGTGCAGGGGATGTGGGGACAGTGTAGGAGGAGCCTGGGAAATGAGAGATTGCAAGTTTTTCCTACAAATATTAACACAAGGCTTTTGCTATCTGAGTGGCTAAGTCACTTGTTCTGTTAATTTGTTCTATCTGCCAGAAGTGTGATGGAAGTTTTTAAAAATTAAAAATCAGCTAGTAGTCTGACACCATGTTAGGACAGAACGATATCGTGCAGCCTATCACGCACCTGGTCTGCTAGACTCACTCAGCCTGGACTGACTACATCAGAGATAGGCTGACCCAGCTGGGTCTGACTGCATTTAACTGCACACCCTGTACTTCCTAGCAAGGATGCTATTACTCACTGACTTCAAGGACTTTCTGCTCAGCAATGAAAAATAACTGATGCTGTCCAATAAAAATTTATTACCCTGTAAGCCTTTGTACTTCCTCCTTGCGAACTTTTATAAACTAAGCCAGAAGTTGGCTCTGGGCTGGTGCTTTGGCAGCCATCTCCCGACAACCTGCTGGCGTAGTAAAGTTGGTTGCCTTCCAGCTCCTTGGCACAGGGCACTTTCCACTCAGTTTGGTACTGGTCCCACAACAGAAGCACAGTTTGAATCCAGCTATGCATATATTTTATAACCTAGCCAAGAGGGACTAGTGCTTCCTGGGGGACTTGGTCTGATTCTCATGGTGGTACGTCCTGGGAGTGGGTTAATGCCAGGAGAGCAGTTGTCACAAAGCTGGGTGACCCGCCTGCCACTTGCTTGCTGAATTCTGCTATGTTATGACTCAGCACTGGACCTTCCCCACAGGCCCCAGCCCCATCTTGGATATAGCATTGTACAGATCCCTGAGCCTAAATAAATACCTTCTCTTTGCAAACTACCCAGCCTCAGGCCTTCTGTTACAGCGACAGATAACAAACTAAGACGTAAGCCTGGCTAGCAAAAGTGAACTGACTTGCCAGGGATGATGGTGCACGCCTGTAGTCCCAGCACTCAAGAAGCAGAGGCAGGAGGATCATCATGAGTTCAGGGCCAGTCTGGGCTACAAAGTGAATTCAAGGATAGCTTGAACTACAAAGTGAGACCCCGTCTCAAAAAACAAAAACAAAAACAAAAACAACCCCACAGTGGTAGTTTTCTAAGGTTACTGGTTCATTTTTAATAAAAACTTGTGAAAGTTTTTGTTTAACCTTTAAGCAATCTGCCAAGAAAAAAAAATGGTTCTACCAAAATAATTTCCTGTTCTTCACATTGTCTTTATGAGGTCTTTAATTACCTAAGAAAACTATATCTTCTGTATGAAAAAAGATTTTGTTCTCAGCTATGTACTCTCCTGTATTTGCTATGAAAATCTTCTATTAATACTTTAGACAGCTGAGTACCTTTCCACAATGATCTGTGATCCTACTTTAATTAAGTGTTAACTCTTGATATTCTGACATCTGAAAATCAAATTCTAAATGGCATCATTTTTTGGCCTTCCTTGAATGACTTTGATATTTCCCAGAAAGTTCTGGGAAATCTCAAAACATTGTTTTCTCTTCTAGTTAAATTAGTTAGACTCCTTTGAGACATTAAATTGCTTGTTCAATTATGCTGAACCCTAAGAAGCAACGCAAATTCTTCTTTAGGTCTCGTTTGTATGGATTTGCCATGTGACCCTGAAGTTGTCAGCACCATCACTGATGGTGCATAATGTTCTTTGGTGACTGATGAGGACCTTTGTGACAGGCCAAGTCTCCTTCTGCCAGGGACCTGCAGTGGGGGTGAGTTAGCAATGCAAGACAGAGCTTCCTCAGAGTCTGAGTCTTCCAACGGTCTCCACATGAGGCCACTGCCGAGGTCCTGTCGCCCTGACCCAGTGGGATCCACAGGGTCAGAGAGTGGCCTCTTCCGTCCTTATTTGTGGCCCTTGCCTGGGGAACCTGGGACTATTTGCCTTTGAACAGGAGCACGGGTGGTGACTGCTTCGTTCTGGGCTTTTTCTCCACCTCCACGCAGACATCTGCATGCATTGGGCCTGGACCTGGCTGTGAAGGAGCAAAGAGGGACGACTGTCCTGGCCAGCCTTCTCTTTCCCCTTCAAGCCTCTGCTGGTCGCCGGACTCTGCGTATCTCTGAACACCACTGCTGCCTGGGAAGCACCTGCAGTGGAGCAGACCCTCTGCTTCAGAGCTCATTGGAACTTTTCACAGGTGGAACTGAAATGGCAATTACAACCTACACGGACAACCTAATTAACAGCTGCAGCCAACTAGCTGGGGTGGACTTGGAGGAAGGTCTTCAGGCCATTTATGTGGAAAGCAGTTTTTGGATGTTTTAGTCTGAGGTCAGCTTATGCACACACAACCTGATGATGTGGTCTTCGGTTCCCAGAACTGTATTGTTAGCTTGCAAGACATAAACCCTACATTGCAGTTGTGTGCAGATTGCAGGCAGAAGAGGATGTGCCCTGTCTTCAACCTTAGGGGATGTTATGAAAAGGAGGTTTAATATATTTTCCAGATGGGGCATCCAGTGCTGTGTTGTCTGCTCAGGACAGACCCGCAAGTAACCAGGAGAAGCGCTCATTCTCTGTTATCCTGCCAGCCTTCCTGCCTTACCTGGAGAACCCCTGATACATAGCACGGAGAGATAAAGATCCCATTATCCTAATAGTAGAGCTAGGCGCACCTTCCTGAGGCCACTGGTGTTATCAGGAGTAGCAGTAATTAGCTTGTCAGTTTTTCTTCGAAGAAACTGAAGGAATCATCTTCTTGCAAAGATACCATCAGGTGAGCGGAGAGATTCTCTGAACCACAGGGATCTCTGGTTTTCTGCCACCCAGAACAGTTTGGATCTGAGATCCTGGCAATGGAGTCAGGAAGGTGTGGGCTAGAGGAGCAGAATTGGAGAGGTGGGGGAGAAGCTCTGGGTCCCCGCAAGAGGGATCAGTGGCTGAAGGGAGCCAGAAATGTAGCAGTGCGTTCTTCCTGCAGAAGGATGGAACTTGCACACTGCCGGAAGTCAGTGGTGTGAAGAGGACTTGTGGGCCGCCTGCGCCTTCACAGAGGAAGGGGCCAGGGCTCAGCAGCACAGATGTGGTAACGTGGGGTGCCGCCACCACCAAGGGGAGATGTGTGTAAATGTGTTTGCGTGGGGCTCTAAAGAGTTTTTCACAGTGAAGCCACCTTTCTCTCTACTTAGGTTTTTTTCAATTTGGACAAACCACATAATTCTTTCTTTTCTCTTTTTGTTTTCCCCGGCACAAGAGACTGAAACCAGGACCTTCACACTGAGCTACCCTACGTCCACCAGCCTATTTTATTATTTTGTTTTTTAAGACAGAGCCTTACTGAGTCACTGAATTGCTCAGGCTGGGCTTGAACTTGTGATCCTCCTGCCTCAGCCTCCCAGTGTGCTGGAATTAGAGGTGCGTGCCACCATGCCTTTTGCCCGCTGCGTCACTGTGGCCATCTGCAGGCCACAGAGGTGAATCCGAAGTCTCTGCTCCTTCCTTTCCACCCTACTGCTTCCTGAGCCAGCTCTCCTCTCGTGGCCACGCCCCAGCTCGCCTGTTCTGGCCTCTGGGTCCCTGAGTTCTGGGAACGGGAAGAGCAGTGGCGGAAACAAGGGAAGTGTGGTTATAGAGGTCAACGATCTTTCACCCAAAATTCTTTAGGTTCAGTGTCTTAGTTTGCGGTTTTGCAAGGGGAAACAACGCAATAGAGACACACCATTTATAAGATTATTTATAATAGTCACCCAAAGAACAATATGCAAAGAGAGTGCAGGAAACCTGTCCACACACTACAGACCTTGCTTGGCCCGACCTTTGGATTGAGAAAGACCGAGGTTGCATGGGAATGTCAGCGGAGCGATGGAGACCAAAGGCCGACTGCACTGCATTTAAGACAGAAGGTGCTGTGGACAGAGGGAATAAAAATAAAGAGGTGGGGCAGTGGCTGGAGGAGCCGATTCTCCCTGCGTGGCAGCGATCCTAGCGTGCTGGTGTGTGTGTGGGACAGGCTCACAAAAGAGTGCAAGGCTGACCATCCTGCAGAAGGCAAGAGAAGCAGCCGGGGTGCGAGGGGAGAGCCAGGCGGCTCCCGAGTGTCTGAGGAAGGAGAGGTCAGCTGGTCCATTGAGCAGAGGGACTGGGTAAAACCTTCTACCTCTCTTTCCTCACTGAAATGCTAAGCCCCAATTTTACATTCAGGCAGTGAAGTGTAGAACACTCACCCAGCTCTGGTGTTTAGTGAGACTGGTAGGGAGTGTTTAAACTTATTTTGAAAATTACAAGACTTTGCATGAATGGTGGTTGTTTTGGACCTTGGCGGGATTGCACTCTCTCTGTGAAGTCCACATTTTTTTCCTGAGGTCCTCAGGATTCTGGAAGGGGGGAGTTGGGGTCTTCAGTTCCTCCTTGCTCTTGCCAACCACACCTTGTCCAGGGCACATGGTTTCCCTTGGCCCTGGTATCAGGAGGAAGGGGACCCTGCCAGGTCCCATGCCTCATGGAAGGTTTAGATTTAGCACTGTGGTCCTTCCACCCTGAGCTTCCAACTTAGGTTAAGACACCCTGACATTGGAGTAGCCCTCCATTACATTTCCTATTTTCACCTGAAGAAATACAGTTCATCTCAAATGAGGTGTGAGAAACATAATTTAGATTTCAGATTGTCAGCCAGAGATGGTGGTGTACACTTGTAAGCCCAGCACTTGGGAAGCTGAGGCAGGAGAATCACCATGAATTTGAGGCCAGCCTGGGCTGTATAGTGAGTTCAAGACCAGCCTGAGTTACATAGGAAGGTCTTCCCTAATAAAACAAAACAAAACAAAACAAACAAACAAAAACCCTCAAAGCAAAGACTTCAGATTGTTCAAAGTGAATTAGAAGGGTAATTGTATTCTGTGCCCTTAAATCTTGGTCAGAGGCAACTTTCCTCTCAATATTGTTAATAATAGATTTTTGAGAACTTCTTTTTAATTTTCTTAGCTTGGAGGACACCAGATAGCATTAGATGATGAAAACCTTTTGTTCTGATCAATTTATTGTCTTTTGAACAAATATTCTTTAGACACAATTTTGAATTATATTTTTCTATTAGTACAAGAAAGGAAACTAATTCAGATTCATGAGAAATTATTGAAATTAACAAGATAGAATTTCAATATCAGAGAAGAGTAAGTTATTTAAATTACCTGGGAGGTTATTAGTTTTTAAGATTTGTAAGTTACAATTAAATAAGAAGCACTTGGACCATGGAAGTTCCTTAAACCATGAAACTTATAATTGCTTATTGCACCCAATTTTAACAGTTTTTTAAAACAGAGACAAAGAGGCAATTTTACCAGAAAATCCCAAATAATTTACATTATAACTTTTAAACTGCATTTCCATAACCTTTCAAAGGAATCAGCCAAGTGTGTGTACGATAATCTTCCACGTTCACGGTTGTTTCAGGTTCGTCTGATGGTTTGGTTGGCTTTTTAGGAACTACTGGGCTCTGACTAAAGCAATTTATGTTTGAAACTTATTCCCTGTCCCCCTTTACCCCCCCAGCTCCAGACGTGTAAGTGTGGCCGGGAACGTGAGGAAGTTGGTTTTCTGCCCCCAAGGCTCTTTGCCCTTTCTTCTTTTCTGCCCTGGGTTCCGCCCTCTTTCTCCCTTCCCTCCCATGTGTGTTGGCTTCATACCTTCTTATCCCATTCACCTTGCTCAGGAGTCAAACCTTCATTCGAGGAACCAAGAGCCCTAGCTGTGGAGTAAAAGAAGGAGGTGGACAGCGGACCCTGGAAGCAAGTCCTCTCCTCGGCCATAAAGCCCTGTTCCCACAGGACACTGGAATGAGACGTCCATGACCAGGCTCCAGGAGATCTGGAATTCACACTTGCAATGGCAGGTGCACGGGAGCCCCCACCCCCCAGATGCCCCATGACTTTGGAATGAACACAGAGGAAATGGGGTATCCAGCTGGAGAGACAACCTCCAACAAACTCCATTCTCAGGATCCTTTTATGAAAAGACTTTTTCTGTGTTTTGGCCAACTGCATGGTTTTCTCACTGTCTTTTGGAGTCAAAGCAATTCCCAGGTGCAGGCAGGTCAGATGCAAATTTTAGGCTTAAATTCCTCAGCTTGTCTCTTCTTCAGGCCCTCAAGTAGAAATGTAGGTTCCTAGGTCACTCTTATCAACGTGGAGCATTAACTACAACACTCAGTGAGCCAAATGAAGTCGCGCAGGCAGGGCATCTAAAACAATAGAAATCTGATTTTTTTTCACAGTTCTGGTGACCAAAGCTGAAGATCAAGGTGACAGTGGGGTTGGTTTCTGGGGCAGCAGCTCTTGCTGGAGTGGAGAAGGCCACCTCTCGCTGTGTCCTCATCTGGCCTTCCCTCCATGCATGCAGACTCTGGGGGTCTTGCTCTTCTGCTGAGCACATGGCCTTACTACATTAGGGGTCCTTTTTGAGGACCTCATTTGTTTTATTTTATTTTATTTTAAATACAGAAGAATTTAGACGTATAAACCAGAATAACACAAAAATAATACAGGAAATACAAAATTATAGAGGAGATAGTAGGGAATTAACACTGGATGCTGTATTACATAATGCTATCGTCACATTTGTTACTCAGTTGTACAGATGATGGCTCGTTCGATTAATCAATTTTCTCCACCCTCATCTCCATTGTTCTACCACCCAATCAGCCATCTTCCCTCTGATAATAACTGTACTTTTGGGTTTATTTAGTTGGACTCTCACCTTGGGAAGAGACTTGGCTGCTTCAAATTATGCTATAACATATATGGGTGTATACAAATTGCTATGGCAGGAGGTGGAAAAGCACCTGTGCTCTAAGACAGTAGATAAGCAAGGGAACTAGGTTTACTGCGGTCAAGGCCCCATTGACAAGCCCTCAAGGCCATTGGGGGTCCATTTGAGTTGGTGGGGTTACCCAGTGAACCATCAGGTCCAGCTGAGTTCTCAGGGTTGCTCAAGCAGACTGCTGGGCTCTACTCCGGCAAGCCTCTGCTGGGGGCCGGGTCGAGCCCCCGGGGTCTCCCCCAGCAGACTGCCTGGCTCTGCCACTTCACCAAGCTGGCGGAGGCCCCATCCAGGTCTTCAGGGTTCTCATGCAGCCTGGAGGGAGCCCTTTCCCCCCTCATGTTACTGAGCTCCCTGTCAAGCCCAGGGTCCCCTTATAGGTCACTAGTGTCTCCCTGCAGGCTGCCTATGTGCCTATGACTCTTTGGAGGCTGTCCCCACCCAGCTAGAGAACTGGGTCTGCACCCTAGTTCCAGGTCTTCACTTCCTCCCACCTCCCGATATCCAGTGTTGCCATTCCCTGCCCCTTGCAGCTGGGCATTGGGCACACTTATAATGCTGGACACAAGAGTGTGAGGTCTCCCCAACCCGTGCTCACTGTGGTAGTCCAGTGAGCACTCCCGGACTGCTGCTTTGTGTATAATTTGTTGCTATGGGTTCATACAAGGTTCATATATGCAAGCAGTATGGAGACCCTCTTGGTGCTCATATTAGTAGTTTGGGGTGAGTCCTGAAGCCCGTAGACTCAGCCCGTTGCTCTCAGGGACACGTGTTGAGTGCTCGGTCCACAAAGACTCAAGGTGTTCGGAGAGGGAGTTCAGGGTGGGAGCTGAAGCCCGGTAACTCAGCTCATGCTTCCTGCTTGATGTTGGAGTGAGAAGGGCGTGGGGCCACGTAGTCCACCTCCATCTGCAGTTCTGTCTTACTGTTGTGTTCCAGTTCCCATTTGTTCTTTGGCTGGATCCCTGGGAACTGCTGTAGCCCTGGGGTCACTGCTGATGCTCTCTGCTGCTCTCTGCTGGTAGTTGCTCTCACAGTGGAGAGCCAGGAGACCACAGCCTTAGGGCAGGTGTAGAGCTGGGTGTGGTGGGCTGTGTACTGTTGCTTTGACTCCACCTTGCCTCCAGGCGCTGATTAGGAAGGTTGCTGCAGGGTGGGGATTCTGTTTTAGTGGCTGTTGTAACTTCTCATCCTCGCACTGGGTTTGACAACACCACCCCACCGCCATTGCCTCTTTTCCTGGCTGCGCTTTCTCCTCTCCAGGAGGATCTCATTTGACTTTCATTTAAGGCCAGACTCAGGGATGCTAGGATTTTGGAGGAACTGATTTCAGCCTGTAGCACCCTCCTTTCCCTGATACTCTTTCTGCTATGGGTTTCATAGCAAGTTTCCCATTTCCTAGTTGCTGTTGACCCAGAAAACCTTTGCTTTATGCATCATAGTGGGAGAGGCTGATGAACCTGATCTCACAGTTTTATTCTCTGGTTGTTGGTGACTGAGTTTGGACTTTTAATGTTCTGCTCTGTGAATACTGGACACTGGAAGTTGTGGAACTGTCGGTCACCCCAGGCAGGCGGGTAAAAGTACTCCTGTGCCATCAGTGGTACATGGGCATTGATTATCATCCTCTCCAGAGGCCAGCCTCTTGGAAAGTTCATCTCAGGCTGTGGGGCTCTGGAAGCAGGCAGCTTTGGGAGAAATCAGGATGTATTTGGTGCTTTTTCTCATTTCATCCATGGTGCATGCTTCACAGTGGTACTGACTGGGACAGCAGGCCGTGGGCAGTAGGTCACTGCTATGACTGGTATTTAGATGTCCTCCCAAGCCTGATACACACCCAGGTGGGGCCTTCTTGGAAGTGGCTGGATCTCAGATGTATGCACTTGGATTAAGGGTGTGTGGTCACTAGATTAGTCCACTCATTGTCCCAGCATAGTCCTGGGTGTGGATAATGTATAGCCCGGATAGACTATAAGGGGAAAAGAAAGCAGACAGGCTCGCCACTTGCTGCCTCCTGCCTAACCTGCCATGGACTGTTTCTCCTCTGTGACACGCCTGTGCCATGCCACCCTGCCTTGGAGCCAGTTGACCATGGGGTGAAACCTCTATAAACTGTGAGTCAACATAAATCTTTCTTCCTTTAAATTGTGGGTGTTGCACATTTTGTCCCAACAACAAGAAAAATAACTAAGACAGTAGTGGATACTCAGAGGTTGGACCTGGATTTCTGCCTGGCTGGTTCTAGGGCCAGAGGCTGGCTTTGCTTGGAAATTAACCCCCTGCTGGATGTCCCATCCCTGTGTTTTCACTGTCTCACCAGCCTTGGCCTTTTCTCCTTTTATCCTGTTGATGTCACTGCTCAATCCTTTGCACCTTGCTTAATTTCCCACCATGTGTTGTGGATCCTTATTTCCTTCTCCTTGGACAATTGTAACAGTTCCTTCATGCTGGCCTCCCAAACTCTAAGCTATGTTAAAGGGGATGTGGGGGGCGGTGGTGCTTGTTTGCAGAGAACTGAAGGGAAGGAAGCTAGGCATGTGGTGTAGATTAATAACCCCAGCACTCTGGGAGGCAGAGGCAGGAGGAGCTCAGCCTGGGCAACTCAGTGACTTGGTGACATCCTGTCTCAAAATAAAAAGTCTTTAAAAAGCACTGGGGATGTAGCTCAGTATGAAGCCTTAGGCTCAATCCTAGTAGTACAAATTAACCAACCAAAACACAAAACAACAATGAAACACAAAGGAGTAAAAGGAGGTTGCCAGGGTCCCCATGTGGATAGGTTTTGTTCTCTTTCAGTCACTCGTCTCAGTGGGGCATCTCAGTGAAATGGAGAAGGGGAGGAGACAGATGGAGAGAGACAGAAACAAAGAGAGACAGGGAGACTCCTGGTGACCATGACAGGGTGACCACAAGCCTGGCACAGCCCTCTCCCAGAGTCGGTTTTCATGAACCATTTGGCAGAATCTCTACCCAACATGGACAATGCAGCTCATGCTGTATATTAAACGGGGAGGAAATCTAGTGCAGAAAGCTTGCAGAGTGGGTGACAGAGGGCCCAGGGGCTGGGGAGGAGTTGGTGGTGAGGCCACTTATGGTGACACGTGGGTGCTTATTAGTTGAGGTGGCCCAGGTGCGGAGTTCTCCATGCCAGTCCTCTCTCTTTTCCCTTCACCCCCATGGGACTCCACCCCCACACCTCAAATTCAGGACCCTCAATTCTGGCAGTTCCACCAGCCTAGAGCATTTTGACAGTGTTTATGTGCACAACAAATGTCTTTTTCTTCTACCTCTTACCACCTTGTCATGTAACAGAATATAAATACATTCTAGTATGTAAGTATTGTGAAGCTTACGTCAGGACAATCAGGCTATAGGACTATCAAGGAAAAGAATGAACATCACTCATAGAGACCCCCCTCCTCCTCTGGGGAAGGTCTAGTGTGCTTGCAGTTATCGGTCAGAGAGTTGTACCATCTTACATAGAACCGTGACCTTGTGATTGTTTTTATTGGGAGATGAAACCTGGTGTAAGGGATCCGTATAGCACCATGCAGACAGGAGGACTCACAAAGGCTAATTTTAGGTGTTGGTTGGGTGGTAAGATATTGTCTCAGTCACTTTCTGTACTGCTGGAAAAAAATACTTATCCAAAAGTTAAAAGAGGAAAGCCTTATTTTGGCTCATGTTTCAGTTTATGGTTGCCCAGATGCAAAACAGGATGGCATGGCAGAGGGCATAGTGAAGGAGAAGCAACTCACATCACAGTGTCCTGGAAGCAGGGAGAAAGGAAGGAGAGCAGAGAGGGAGAGAAACCCTTCCAGGTCATACCCTAAGGGACCTGCCTCTTCCTGTCAGACCCCCCCTACTAATAGCCAATCAGCTGTAAGATCTCATAATCCCATCATCATCCAAAAGCCCCACCCATGAGTGCATGGAGGACATTTATATAAATCCTGACAGATACACAGGTACTTGCTGAGGCATTATCCTGGCAGTTTCCATGAGGCGTTGTTAATGAGATTACCATGGAAGGGGGAAGACAGGATGGATGGCCTTCCTGAAGGGGTTGGCTTCATCCAATCGGTCAAAGACTGCAATAGATCACACTGATGGGCCCTCCTCTGCACAGCAGAGAATTCTGTCTGATGGTCTTCATGCTGGGACAGAGCCTTTTTTCTGCCTGCCAACTTGAGCAGAAGCATCAGCTGCCCTGCATCCTGAGCCTGCTGCCTCTTAGAAGCTGAGCCACCAGTTCTCTCTTGTCTCTAACTTTTGGATGCACCTGCAGGCCTTGGGACCTGCCGTGGTTCCTAGCTGTGTGAGCCAATTCCTTACTGTCAGTCAGCCAGTGAGTCAGTCAGTCACCCAGCCAGTCAGTCAGCCAGTCAGTCAGCCAGTCAGTCAGCCAGTCAGTCAGCCAGCCAGTCAGCTAGTCAGTCATTCAACCAGTCATTCAGCCAGTCAGTCAGTCAGCCAGTTAGCCAGCCAGCCAGCCAGCCAGCCAGTCTGCCAGGCAGTCAGCCAGCCAGTCATTCAGCTAGCCAGCCAGTCAACTAGTCAGTTAGTCTACCATTCATTCATCCATCCATCCATCCATTCATTCATTCATTCATTCATTCATTCATTCATCAGTGGCTGGAGAATCCCAGCTGCATTGCTCTGTGCAAGCAAGGAATGAAATGAAATGCCTGCCTCTGGTGCTGCTTCAGCATTGCAATGGATCACGGGACTGTCTTGTGGTTGGGTACTTTTCTTGTACAGAATTCTAAAAAACCATCACAATTACCTGTGGTGTTGGAAGTGTTTCCAGCAAAGAGAACTGTGGCTGAAATACTTAGATGGTCCTTTGAGGAGGTAGAGGCTGAGAAGAGACACCCCATAGGTTCTCCCAAACCCACAGTGTGCACTGAGCGCGCCACTCTGGTGCTGCCAGTGACACACACATCATAAAGTAAAGAGACATCGTTGTCCTGCTAGTGCAGAAATTTGGGGATACTGGAGTCAAGTCCTTTACCGGAGGCTGCAGCCCCGTTTCCTGTTGCAAAAGCTGCATCTCAAGCGCGCACAGCTTGTGAAAACTGCTTTAGGAAATGGAAGCCCACAAGGTTGGGTTGCCCGACGTCCTTCTGACCACAGCAGGGGCCACAGGAACTCGGGAGGGCCTGGCATCAGGGATGATGGAGCAACCAGCAGCCAGCTGAAGGCACCGTGCCCCATCAGTGTGTGGGTGTGCAGAGGTCAGAGGCTCAGAGGTGACCCCTGGGCAGAGCCCTGCTGTGCTGGCACCTGTGTCCTCCTTGCAGCCTGGCGGGGAGAGCGTAGGTGTGCCCATGGAGTGTACTGAGGCACCTGGAGCACCCTGAGCCGCCCAGCCGGCAGTCTCCCCGCGACCCAGGGCACCTGTCCTTCCTTTTCAGCCTCTGCTACGTGAGCATCAAAATGAACTAGTTTGGTAAGTTAGTGTGACAGGTCAGGTGTCAGGAAAGGAGTGGAACAATAACATCAGATTAACATCAGTGGGGGGTGGTGGGAAGCGCGCGGGCCTGCTCCCCACAGGCTGCTTCCATTGTATGGGATCTGGGCAAGCATGGGCGGCTCTGTGCCTGTGCCCAGGAGGGGCCCGAAGGCAGCCAGTGGGGAACCAGCCCTCCTCATGCCCGAGCAGCTCCTGGGAAGCTAAGGTTCCTCAGCTGCTGAGAGCACGAGGGACATTTGATACCTGCTTTCCTCTGTCCCCAGTAATCTCCCTTGCATCACATGCTCTTGGGGGATTGACTAATCGGTGACATGCCTCTGCGCGCGCCTGGCAGATATAAGTGGCGCTCACAGGCGGACTTCCTGGCTAGGAGCAGGGAGCAGCGGGCATGGGGCCCATTGGGTGCCAATTCCGAGCCCTGGTATGGAAGAATGGACTTTGCCGACTGCGGCAACCGGTGAGTGCTGGCCTGGGATCCCAGTGGTCTGGGGTCTGCAGAGAGATGGGCACAGCTGGGCTGGCTATATCTGCCCCACCGGCAGGCGCTGTGCCCTCACTACGGGGTCTCTGAAAGGCGATGTGCAAATTAGAACCTGCCCCAAGGGCCCAGAGAGAACCCCTCAAGACCAGAGCAGGGTTTCTCACAGAAAAGCCCTATTTAGAAACAGTTCAGAAATACAGCAAGTGGAATTTGAGCTCTCAGTGGCTTTTGGGTGTTAGTTGTAAAACCTGAATCATGGATGGTCTCAGTTAAGGGAAAAGACACCAAATGTGTTTGATGTATAAACAGAACCCTACAGGGCTGATCTCAAAGTGTGCAAACACTGCTCAGTGCTACCCTTGGATGTCGCAGTTTTAGGGTGAACTGATGTGTTTTGAACTTTATTCCAATGCCACCAGCAAAGCTTTCCTAAGTAGGCTGGAACTGCCAGACCTGACTTGTGGGAACTCTTATGAAAACCCCATAAGGGTATGTCTTAGTGGGGAGCGACTCGGTCGCTTACTACATTGATTAATTGCCCTTTATTGCTGATGCTAGCAGATAAACATTAACCTTGCAAACCTAGTTTTCAGCTGTTAGACCTATACAGATCTATATTATTTCCAGCTTTAAAGTCCACACTTAACCTAAGAGGTTTATTTTCTGCTGACAAATTCTCCTGTTTGAAGAAATTCAGTGATTAACGTTGAATTTCACTTTTCTGACTTCTTAGCTGGGGTATTCTTCATTCAAGGAAAGAGAATGGTAAAGAAGGTTTTTTTTCCTTCCCTTTGCACTATCAGGATCAGAACAATTTGCATTGGAAAACTGATTGCACAAAAGTTTTAGACTAGGAGTGAGTACTGGGCTTCACGCTCTTGATGGTTCTGAGCGCACTGGTATCTGCCTACGTGGATTTCCGTTCGTGACAGTGTGCTCTGTTCACACCTGAATTTGTTTTGGGGACCCATGCCACTTTTCCCCACAGAGAGAGTTCCAGGGGACGCCAGTTTCCCAGGCACTGTTCTTTCTCTTTTACGTTTGCAAGCCTGTAGTTCCAGTAGCGCAGAGGTATCTAGACTTTGTTCTCCTTACCAGACACCCAAGTTGTATAAAATTTCAGTTACCATTGCTGTAAGGGAAACATCCTCAGGGGACCTATTTTGTCCACAGATTTATTTGGTAAATGTTTATTTTATTTTATTTTTTTGGTGCCAGGAATTGAACTCATGACCTCAGGCTTACCAGGCGAATGCTTATGCCACTGAGCCATATCCCTGGCCCGATACATATTTATTTTAAATGCTAACTTTCTAACTCCATCCTTCTTTGTGTTAGTTTTCTTTTTGGCATTTTTTTTTCACAACACGCCACAGATTTGCTTATCTGTTAATGGCCTCTGGCTCCCAAATCAGCACATAGGAACCAGGGAGCCAGACCTTCTTTCTGGTATCCCCAGCACTCAGAGCCGGCATGCAGTGGGTGTTTAATAAATATTTGCTAAAAGGGTAAATGAGAAATTAAGTACATATTTATCATGTTTATTGCCTCTCCCCTGGGTGAATAAGACAAGTGTGTGTCCTGTTTGACAAAAGCTACAGTGAGTTCTGAGAAAATCAACCAAATATTCCACTAAATATTTAAGGACCCATTTCTAGGGATATAACCTTCAAATATCCCCACACAAATGGGAAGCGATGCTTGTCCTAAGTCACTTGGTAACATTGCTGCTTCCAATAGTAACGTGGCAGGAACAACCCAAGTGGTTTGTGTATAGAATTCGGAGCTTCCTGGCTGCAGTTTGGCCACAGAGGAGGTGGCTTCTCAGGCAAATTCCACGGTACCCTTTCCTCCTGTGCAGTGAGATTGTTAGCGTGGATTGAGTGGTCGGTGTATGCAGTGTGCTGCAGTGGTGGCTGGCACGAGTTGGAGCTGTCTTATCAGGCTATAGTGCTGGGCAGGGTAGAAATGGGTCTCAGACATCAAGGACTCAGACTGTGGACTGCGAGGCAGGTAGAGAGAGACAGAGAGAGAGACAGAGAGACAGAGACAGAGAGAGAGACAGAGAGACAGAGAGACAGAGAGAGAGATGCGGGAGGCACAGGGGCAGCCCTGGGTTTCTCACTTGCATGCCTTGGTTAAAACAGAACTCTGGTGGGCTTAGGATGTGAAGATGTTTCTATCTCCTAATCATTTGCAGCGGAAACATCAAGGCCAGGGCCCTCCGGTGAGCGTCTCTAAGCCGGCCTCCTTTTCCTAGCTCTGTTCCCCTCGGATGAACTATAAATTCTTTGCTTTTCCATTACTGATTAAGGGGGATTGGCATAAAACAAGCAACCAATCTGAGTGAATGAATGTCCTCAAATAAATATTTCTTTCCTGAACAGGCATCATGATTTGCAAGATGCAGGAAGCTCGCCTGCTTTACATTTCCTTAAAACAAACCTTCATTTTATTATTTGATGACTATAGTTCCTTTAAAAAACATTTTGGTATGAAAATTTCAGAGGGAGGTAAAAGAGCACGATGCATGCATAGCATTCATCCTGCATCCTGGCTCATGGATGGTTAAAATGCTACTGTTTTTGAAAAGACTTCATGCATATAAAAGCTTGTCTTAGTACTTGTGATAGTTCCACTCATTTGTTTCTTCTTGATTTGTATTTATTGCATAAGCAGCACCAGGAAAATTTTTTAAAAAGCATCTAAAGTTCCACCGTGCAAACTCTTCTGCTTTCCTGTGGTCTTCTCTTGTCGTTAGGGATACGTAATACAATAATTTCACGTAATTGAAATCAGTGCTTTCCTTCATTTAGCATGGAAGTTCAGCACTTTAGAAGTTGCCATGTGGTCTTGCTATGGAATAACTGATTGCACAGTACTTCATCCGGTGGATTTATGTCACGTGTGCACCCCTTTCCTTACGTTGGGCTTGAAGTTGCTTCCCCGTTCTTACTAGTGTGAAGGATATCTTCTGTCATTTCCCTTGAATGAGCTCCCGTGTGTGGGGCTCTGGGCCATGGAGAGGATGTGCGGTTTGGGGGTGGTGGACGGCAGTTGATGATGCCCTCAGGAGAGTTGCAGGGAAAATCCTGAGCCCCCTCGTTGGTGCTGCCTTGAGAGCCCAGCTTTTCCAAGTGGATTTACAAATTCATTTTTATATTCATTCTAACTGGAAGTCAAGTAAATACTTCTGACTTTAGAGATGTAGTAACAAGAAAATACAGTCAACCAAACAGCTGCCCTTTGGGTGTCTTCTACCGGGAGTTCTGTGGGCTTTGGGGCTCCCTTCTGCTCTGATCCTAACGGGAGGGCTGACCCACACTGTGGATGGCGCTGTTCCAATCGGCTCCTCCAATAGTTCAGCACTGATTCTTCATGGGAGTCAGTTTCCTCCCATCTCCTGTCTCCATCGAAATCTTGATCTCTGCAATGGATTTTACCTCTGATACTTACTAACTTCCCTGTCCCATCCTCACCTGTACATGACGCTGATCACCTGCCCTGTTAACGAAGGCTACCACAAGCCTTTGGGGTTGGTGAATCTTATGGAAACTTGGACTGGTGCAGAGGGATGGGCCAAGGTGTGATACGGGGACATTGCTATAGGTTGAACGCCCCAAAGGCCCACCTGTGAAAGGCTTGTCTCCCAGGACAGCTCTATAAGGAGGTTGTGAAAACTTTGATGATGTTGGGCTGAGCGGGAGGTTTTGGTCACTGAGGGTGTGGCCTTGAACCAGAGAAGGGGTCACGGGACCCTGACCTCATCTCTCTGCTCCCTGGCTCACGATCAGGTCAGTGGTTTCACTCTAGCGTGTGCTCTGCTGTGATGAGCTCCTTCACCAAGGGACCAAAGCCATGGGTTCCAGATCAGGGACGGGAGCCACCGCGACTGTGACTGAAATAATTTTTCTTTGCAAGTTGATGGTTTCAGGTATTTTTTTAAATAGTGACAGAGAGCTGACTCTGCCAGTCATTGTCCTAAAAACGCATGGTTCGTTCCGTCATGGCCCGGGAGGGGCTGGTGCAGCAACAAAACTGCACTGGAGGTGTCTTCTGCTGCGCACAGCGCACCACAGATCCTAGCGGTATGATTGC
Source organism: Dinomys branickii (assembly GCA_004027595.1). Lineage (NCBI taxonomy): Eukaryota > Metazoa > Chordata > Mammalia > Rodentia > Dinomyidae > Dinomys > Dinomys branickii. The sequence goes on from PVLD010009388.1 coordinate 61,343, forward strand.
AGGTTTCTCCCACACATAAAGCTCTGCCTTCCTATCTCAAAAGGCCACAGTGGGACAAGGCATATGTTTTGTTAGCAATAAGTAGGAGCTATGGCACCTTGCCGCGGCTGCTCCATCTGGCCTGGAGTGGAAGAGGCCCCTGTTGCTGTCCAGTCTCCATGATAGCAATTTCTCCACGCAACACACGGCCAAGTTCAAATCCAGCTCTTCCACTACAGAGACCCTTCCCAGCCCGCCCCAATCAGGCTGAGCCCCGAGGTGTATCATCACTTCCCAGCAGCCTGCCTTGGGGTTTTGTCCTCAAGAAAGCAACCTTGGAACTCACCATTTTTCCTCAGCGACTTAAGGAACAGATTCTCAACCTTGAGAAGCCTTGGAGCTCCTGGGTTTGGTGTTTTCCTTTCCAACCAGAAGAATCTCAAGTTTCTTTGATATTTTCCTCTACCACTGAATTCCAGCGCCAGAGGGCTGACATGGTGTTGAGAAATAGCTTTCTTTCTCAAACAACATGCTAACCACAATTTCTGCATATTTCTGAATTTTAAGAAATTATAGATAAGAAGTCACAGAAGTACCATAGACCATATTTCTTATGGACACTGTCTTAGAGCTTTCCTGTTTCTTTTTTTAAAAATTTTTTTAGCATAGTTACAAGTTATAGCTCATCAGTTGCTTGCTGTCAGATTTGCGAGAGGGCTAAAGGAAGCAAGAGATCAGAGGTCAGGTGTACGATCTCTTTCTCTCAGTCAGGTTTGAAAACTATCTCCAATAACCTTGAAAGGGAGGAACTCCCAGAAGATGCTACAGTTGTGCTCATTTAATTATTTATGTATTTATTTATTTATTTTTGAGACAGGGTCTCGCTGTGTAGTTCAGGCTGGCCTTGAGTTCACTATGTAGCCCAGGCTGGCCTCAAACTCATGGCGATCCTCCTGCCTCAGCCTCTGAGTGCTGGGGTCACAGGCATGCACCATCACACTCTGCCAGTTGTTCAGTTTTAAAAATAGCAGAATAGCTTTATATTAAGAACCTCCACCCCACCTCCAAAGCTTAACTGTGGAAACATTTGTTATGTTAACGGACTGAGGCCGGTTGTGTTTCTAAAGGAGGTGTAGGTAGTGTGACCCCTGTGTGGATTTTCGGCATAATAAAGCTCAGTGCCACTGACAGAACCTTAGGGCTAAAGCCAGATGCTGGGATTTGTCATGAGCGTTCACTCCTGTGAAATCCTACAATGCCCTTGCTAAGAGGTTTCCCACCAAAAGAATTCCTCGAAAGTGAGGCTTCTTGCCTTGTCCTGCAGGGCAGTCAGGGGAAATCTGTATGCATGACTGGGTCTACTTGGGCAGCAGGGACTGAACTGCACCGAGTGGCTTTTTAATTAATTATTATTATTATTTTTTTTTGTCTTTTTGAGACAGGGTCTCACTATGCAGCTCAGGCTGGCCTTGAGCTCACTTTGTAGCCCAGGCTGGCCTCAAACTCACAATGATCCTCCTGCCTCAGCCTCCCAAGTGCTGGGATTACAGGTGTGTGCCCCCATTACCGGCCCAGAGTGGCTTTTGCAGCAGCAGTGCATCATCTCAGGAGGAGGCTGGAGGCTAGACTTCAAGGTGTTGCCTGGTTGGCTCCTCTGCTGGGTGGCATGTAGGTGGCTGTCCAAGTCCTGTGTCCCTTCACAGTAACCTTCCCTCCATGTTGGTCTGTCACATGGGGCTAGGGCCCACCCTACTCCTCATCTGTTTCTGGTACTGGGAATCCAACTCACAACCTCATGCTTGCCAGGCAGGCGCCTGTGCCGCTGAGCTGTATCCCTGGCTGTGTGATCTCATCTTAACTGGCTATCTGTAGCAACACTACTTCCAAATAAGGTTGTGTTCTGAGGTGCTGGGAGCCTCCGCCATTAGTGTGAGTTTTGGGGGCAGCTCAGCCTGTGAGTACAGACCTGGCCCCACCCGGGCACCATCAGTGTTTCCCAGCTCGAGCCTCAGGGGACCCCTCAGGTGTCTTGGACCTCAGGTGCCACCACCCCATGGGGATGAATGTGTCACATCACCCACATGACTTGAAGGACAGATGTTCATTAGCTCATGGCCTCCTCAGGAGCCAGTTTCATATCTCCACTCAGCACGGAGCATCCTCCTCTCCCAGCTGGAGGCTGACCTGTGGCTTCTGGGCTCTTCTTCACACGCTGCCCAGGGGGCCGAGGAACCCATGGCTATGGGGCTGCTAAGCCCTGGCTGACAGTGTCTTGAGGGTGACAACCAGGACTCCCTTTAAGGCCAAGGTCTGCTTTTCAGTTGAATGTCTGTGATTGTTTGACTTCATAGATGGGCTGAATGAGATACATTTCCTGGGCCTGGGGGGCCCTCGGGTGTGCACATGCTGGCCGTACACAGCTGGCCTCTGAACAGCATCAGAGTGCCGGGACCCCAGGCAGCCTCCTTGTGTGTCAGAGCCTCTCACGGCAGGGCCTGGGCCCTGTGACATGGGTGCACAGGATGTGTTCCTGCTCAGATCCATCTGGTGACTTCCAGCCCACACGCAGGGCTTGGGGAGAGACTGGGGAGAGCAGCTGGCCGTTCCTAGCCTAAGACGCAACCTTGGCATGGGCAGCGCACGCTCTCCTTGATGCCCTAGTGCTGAACACACCACAAGCGAGCACGGTGCTCCTGTGACTGGAGACCCCTGGGGTCAGGGGACACCCCCCTCTGGCCCACTGGTCAAGAGGGCCCCAGGGCACTGCTAAGAGCTAACCTGTGTCCAGCAGCTGGGCATGCCTGGCAGAGGAAGCCCCATACACAGGTGCTGCTGAGCAGGACTGGGGGAAGAGGGGAGGGGTCCTGGGGGTGGTGTGGGAGCCTCTATGTACTCCCCATGTTCCCAGCAGTTGCAGGAAGCCCCCTGCTGCGGGTCCTTGGGCTGCCCCGGCTGCCCTGGCTCTGAGGACTCTCTCTGTCCTGGGCCCTGGAGAGGGCACTGTCAGTCGCTGCAAGACCACTCTATGTCGTTCGGGAGTGTCTCCGTTTCCCAGAACAGCGGTAAGCAGCGCAGTGGTCTAATGATTGAAGAGCAAACGTACTTTTCTGCCTTCAGAGCCTCCAGCTGGTGTGTGCGGGGTTGTTTGGGCTTAGTTTGCTTTCTTCCTGCCTCTCACTCTTGATTGATCTTAATTTGCTGCTAATCTCTCAGCGTTAGCTCTGATTTCCTCCTGGCCTTGATCGGACACCACAAGCAATTACACAACCCTCCAGATGCGCACACAGCCTTGCTGGGCGTGCCTGTGACAGGTGATCGCAGCCCGAGTTTTGTTCGGCTGTAAACACCCTTTGTGTTGCGAGTCCTAACCCAAGCGTAAGACTATCCTTTCTTGCAAAGATATAGGAAAATGGCCATATTTCAAAAACAAGGTGTCTGATTTCTTATTTCCCAATTTGATCATTTGCCAAGGTAAAAAGAAAAAAAAAAACACCAAGTTTCCACACTGCTCTTTGCTGCCATTGTGAGCAGCATCTCATGGTGGATGGACGCACTTCAGTGGATCTCAGAAGACCCTTCGCCTTCCCGTCTGCCCGGTGGGGTGGGTTCTTCTCCCAGAGTCTGTTGAAGAGTGGCCCGCGTACCCTCATCATGGGGGGCTTCCTACAACTGCTGGAAGCACGGGGATTGACAGAGGGCTCCTCTCTCCCAGCAGACTTCTTCCCTTCCTCCTGCATGGGTCCGACAGAAGTGCCTGGGGTCCCCGTGGGAGGGTTGACTTTGGCCCAGGCACTGTAACTAAAGCTTGGGGCAGAGACAATGTCAGGCTTGTTTCTGTGAGATTCCTAAGTCTCGTGGAGCTCGAGGTTGTCAGGAGCTGGCAAGACAGAAGTGCACATTTCCTCTGCCACCTGGGGACCCCGTGTGTGTTCCGCCTTCGTGTACCCTCAGCTCTGCCTGCCTCGTGTTCTTGGGCGCATCTCCCTCCCTGGCTGCCTGTGGTCACTGGAGGGCTCACTGGACAGGTACCACCTGTGTGGTTGGACTGCAGCTCTCCCCTGCTGAGAACTGGGCCCTGCAGGGGCTGCGCAAGCCTCCTGGCTCCTCTGATTGTACCGCAGGGGGAGGTGCAGGTCCCTGGGAGTCTGTACCCCTGTGGACAATGACTGGATCAAGAGGTCAGGAGCCGGGCACTGTGCCTGTCCTAGCCTGATGGGTTCCCCACTGAGTGTCAGCACCCATGGGCTGCTCAGCCCCCCCGGGAAAGCTGCGTGCTGTGCTGTGCTCCCAGCCTGGCCCCTGCGCCGTCCCCAGCCTGGCTGAGTGCTGTCCCACTGTCCTCTCTCTCCCAGGTGGCCATCACTGGGATTCTCATGTTGTTCAGTCCGCCCATACCTTGCAATGCCAGACTGCATACAGGTGGGAGACTGAGCCCAGGGAGGGGCAGTGCAGGGCTGGCGCTGGGCCCCTCACTCACGCCCTTTAGCTCCTCAAGCCCACACTCGCTCAGTGGGAATTCTGGGGTTGGAACATGAACTTTTACAATGTGGAAACTGCTCACAGCTTCCGGGAAGATTGTACCAGTGTGCACCCGCTCTGGGGCTCACCCTTAGCTTTGGTGAGTTGTTTGCCTGCCTCTTTTGAGTCCATGCAGGAAGAAATTCTTCCTGACTCATCTTTCCCACCAGGGCCAACGATTTTAGCTCAGTGCTTGACTGAGAAGTGCTGAGTAAATTTAACTGAATGAGTATGAAAAGGAAAGCCACTGTTTCAATAGGAATTTTTAAAAAAGAGAAAAGAATGCCTCCTTTCCCCCGCTCAACTTCCAACTAACATAAGAGTTTGGGAAAGATTTCTGGAGGAATTTTTGGGGTTTGTTGGAGAGACTTCCACAAACCCTGGTCCTGACCCCAGAGCACACAGGCAGCGGCTCCCCTGCGACTGTGGTTGGTAACTGGTGTTGACTGTGTCTCCACCCGGACTCAGGCTTTGTTTAGCCGTGGTGTGAACAGTGACGGTCTTTTCTGCAGTTCTTGAGAACAAGGCCCTCAAAATCCTTCTGGGAAAGTCTGCTTTCCTGCTCATTGAATGACCCAAAGAGACACAAAAGAATCTCACCCTGACCACAAAGCCCTTTGTTTCAAAGGTAGGTAGGGGCCACCAACTAATTACATGCTTTGCTTCGGCTTCCTTGACATTCTAAACTTCTTAGGGTGCTTTCCTCCTCTCAGCAAAGGGGATCTCATGACTGGCCACTCCCCGGAAGGGTCCCTCTTCCCTCTTCCTTCACTTATTCTTTTTTTTTTTTTTTGGCGGTACTGGGGATTGAACTCAGGACCCTGCGCCTGCTAGGCAGGCGCTTATTCCACTGAGCTATATCTCCAGCCCTCTTCCTTCACTTATGATTTTATTTTTTATCCTGAAGCATTTCATTCCTTGTGATTTTCAGAGGTAGCCAAAACCACATGCTATCTGAGCCACTTGGGGGATTGAAAAATGGATTCAAACTCTGCAGGTGGATGGTTTGTTTGAGTGGGATGGGAAGGTACTTATTTTTAATGCAGACCTGAGTTGCTATCCAGGCGCTGTACTGAATTAGTTCAAAGGTACTGGGCAAATGATACTGTGGCCATGGTTTCCAGGTACAAAGTGACACTTCCCACCAGTCATTATGCAGCCCGTGTTGCAGAGGAGCAAGGATTGGTAAACCTTCAGGATTATGCGAGAAATTCCTGGAGTTTGGGCCCCATCTCTGTCTCCCTCTGCTCTGCGCACTAGAAGATCCTTCTCAGGAGCACAGGATGAAGCTTGCTTTTCCGAAATGCGTGGGACTAGCAGCGTTTCCTAGCTTTCTCAGAATCTGGAATATTTGTGCATACATAATGAGATACTTTGGGGGAATTTTCATCATGAAATTTTATCAGTTGTTCCTCTCTCTATTTTTGAGGCTACTTTACTAAGCATACACATGCATATGGTTATTAGCTCTTCCTGGGTACCTATTCTTTTACTATGACCCTCTCTATATCTAAAAATGTTATTATGTGCTTTGTCTGATGTCAGCATAGCTAATTTGTTTAATATCTAGTTGTGTATGAAACCATTTGTATCATTATATTTTAAACTGTAAATAGCATGTGGCTCTTTTTAAAAATTATGCTTCAAAATCCTTGTCTTCTATATCCTTCCTTGTACTGGGGCTGTGCCGAGGGCCTTTGTCCTGAGGTACATCCTAGGGTTTCACCAAGTTGCTCAGGCTGGGCTTGAACTATGACACCTCCTGCTCAGCTTTCCAGAGTGCTGGGACTACAGGAGTGCACTGCCATGCCCCGCAGTGCCTTTCTTATTTTGTATCTAGCTGTCCACTTTTGCGTTTGTGGTAGGAGACGGCATGAAATCAGTGAAGGAAGATTACGCATCAAAGGACAGATGAAGAATTTATGACAGACAGAATAATGGGAGATTTTCTATCAGTTAATCTTTCATTGGGCTGTACATTGCAGATGATGTTTCCTTCTTAAGTAGTTGAATTCCATATAATGATGACGGGTATTTCTCTTCTAACTTTGAGAATCAGTGCTGCGCAAACTCTTGCCACCCCCCTAGGTGGCGTGTGTCAGACATCTGACTCCATTAATATTACCTTTAGGAGTTTACTCAGAACTGAAGAAAATAATTAAAAAGAAAAATAGTTTGTATACAAAACATTTTCCCAGCTGGCTGTAGTAGCACATGCCTGTTATCCTAGCACTCTGAGAGGCTGAGGCGGGAGAGTCACAAGTCCCAGCTCAACTTAGACAACTTGTAATATCCTGTCTCACCGTTTAAAAAATGTTGAAAAGGGCTGGGGCCGTAGCGCAGTGTGAAGGTCCTGGGTTTGATTCCCAGTGCTGACAAAAACCAAAAAGTTTTCTGCTTGGAGGAAGAATGAACGTGTGCACTATGATGTACATGCCTGACGGTAAGATTAGCTGTGATTCTCCACAGCAATCCTGAAAGGGTTCATAAAGTGTGAGTGTGGGGGTGCACACTTCCAGCAACGCTATACCAAAGAAAGTGCTTGGATGGGAAGTTCGGGGTGCTAAAGAAATTAGAAAAGGAAAAATAGTGGATTTGCTGAAGTGTGGGAAAGGCACAGCAGGTTCTTTCTTTCTTTCTTTAACTTCTTTAATGCCGTAAATTGTGCAAAAAAATCAAAATACAGGAAAAGGAGCAGAACCAGGCCTGGTGAGAGGAGGGCAAGGAGATGATGCAGAGCGGACCTGGACATGGCGACCCAGGACCTGGACTCTCCCGAGGCCCCGTCCCTGTGGCCATACCAGGAGACACTGGCAGGGGTACTTGGCAGAGTATTCAAGCACTGTATGTTTTTTCCGTTTCCCAGGTCATTTCCCTTGCCGAATTCTTCTGGCCCTGCATCTTGTTCATGATTCTGACAGTCCTTCGGTTCCAGGAGCCTCCCAGACACAAAGACAGCTGTAAGTTTCGCTCTGAGTGCCACTCTGAGGTCACAAGTCCTATACAGACAGGGCATGGTGCTCACTGGCGGTCTCCATTGGTAGGAGGCTGAATTGCATATTGCAGAAAAAGGACATCCGATTATTAAAATCTCCTTTAGGAAGAGCTGGGAAGCTTTTCAGGGTTCCTATTGATTGATTTTATTTTATTTATTCATTCAACAAATGAGTCCCAAGTGCCCTTGGTGTCTCATCTGCCGGTGAAATGGTGGACCAGGTGTCTTCTCACCTATGCAGACCATGCTGGCCACCATTCCTGACACATCCCTAAGAGACGGGGACACAGAGCCATGCTGGGGAAATGCACCTGCTATTGCTAGCTGGACTATGCTCTCCAATCCTCTGTGACCACCTGTTCAACAGCGCTGGGACAAAGGTGTACGAGGAACGGCATCTTCTCCTTAGCTGAGAAGACCACTCTTTTATTTTTTCATTCATTCACTTTTGCCCACTGATTCAATCATCAAACCAGCAGTGAACACCTTCAGTGTACAAAGAGTTGGGCTAAATGCTGGATGTCTCTAAGACTTGGAGAATGAAAACATCTCTCAGGTCAAACTGGACGCCAAGGGAGAAGCTGTCACCAGGGAAAACCTGGAGACCGGTCACTTCTCAGATGCCTGCTGCTCCCATCCATCAGGCGTGTGACAGGCGTGTAGGGCCAGGACACACGTGATCAGCACTTTATCCAGGGAGCAGATCACCATAGCCATGGCTGTCCTGAGAAGCCTTTGCTCCGAGCCACTGTAGAACACATTTTGCATCACATAACATTTAGCAACTGCACTTAAATATTTAAGAATCCAGTTGCGCTGAACTTAAACTTTTGCACAGAATTTAAAACTCCTGAATTTTAACATGAGGTGGGAATGTATCCATTCTCATGCTTCTTACTCATGGTGGCACCTGGGGCTCGGATGTGGAGCAGAGGTGCGGCCACTCCAGTGACAGGGAAGCTAACAAGACCTGGGGAAGCTACCATCACTAACAGCCACTCTCCCTAGAGTGTGAGTACAGATGTGGGTAAGAGATGTTATCCACTCAGGGTTTTATTGTTCTTGGATATTCCTCAGATATCTTTTAATAACAGATCTAGTAATATCATAATTTGATGTTATAAATTATGATACTGTCCATTAGGTGTCCACTTCTGATTCAGTAGGTATCAACTTCTGATAGCAGGGCATGGACTCATTTCTTCCTCGTGTTTGTTACCAGGTTTCTTGCAACCCAGGGATCTGCCCAGTCGGGGCGTTCTCCCCTTTGTCCAGGGGCTTCTTTGTAACACTGGCTCAACCTGCAGGAACTTCAGCTTTGAAGGATACATGGGCCACCATTTCCGGTAAGAGAGACCCAGACATTCTGTTCAGAGTTCCGGGAAAGCTGGTTCTGCTTAGGTTAGTACAGCCTTAACAACTCAGGACAGGTCAGGGATTGATTCAGAAGGTGTAGAACATAGAGCTATAAAAATTAGTTTTATTAAGTTCATATTCAATGATAAAGTCTCCAGCTAATTGTTAGGGTCTGTGAGGAGGACTTTCCATTGTGTTTCAAGATTCGTGGCATCAGTGGTGGTGAGCAACGTCAACTGCATGTAATAATTTGTTTTCTGCAGGTTAAAACTCTGACTTCAAAACTACTTGCTTAAGTGCTAAGCATGGTAGTGCATGTCTATAATCTCAGCACTTAGGAGGCTGAGGCAGGAGGATTGTTGTGAGTTCAAGGCCAGCCTGGGCTATAAAGTGAGCTCAAGGTCAGCCTGAACTGAATAGCCAACCTCTGTCTCAAAAAGACAAAAAAAAAAGAAACCAAAACAACAAAAAACTATTTGCTTAGCTAACTTTTTATTTTGTGGTCATTCACTTTAAGCTGCCTCCTGGGCTTTTGCTACTGTGCCATTGCCTAGGATCCTGCCCCCACCTGGGATCGGATGAAAGCAGTTGTCAGTCACCTCTTCTTTTTGCATACTACCATGATATGGTTCGGATCTAAAATGTTCCCCTGAGAGTCTCGCATATTCAGGGCTGGGGCTTTCAGAACATGACTGGATCACAGGGTACTATATTCACCAGTGGATTCACACATTGGTGAGTTCACAGCTGAACATGCTACTGGGGGGGGTGCTGGTCAGAAGAGGAGGGTCATCACAGCATTTGGAGAACCTGCTCTTGCCCCCGGTCCTCCCTCCTCACTCTGCTTTCCTGGCTGCTGTGAGCTGAGCAGTTTTCTCTGCCATGCTATTTACGCCTGACAGCCAATCACCCGTAGACTGAACCCCTAAGCTGTGAGTTACAATAGACCTCTTCTTCTTGAAGTAGTGGGTGCTGCGTATCTTGTTCTATCCGTGGGAAAGAGTATTACAGAAAACTGGTATCTGAAGTGATATCATTGCTGTAACCATGTCTGACCATGTGGCTGAAAAGCATTTGGAACTGCTTTGTGAGAGGGGTCTTGAAAGGTTTGAAAGAATCAGTTCTAAAAGGCTGTGAGCAGAGTTTAACAGACAGTTCTGGTCAGGGATGAAGAGGCTAGATAGGAATGCAGACAGTAAAGACCAGGCAAGGAAGTTTCACATGAAAACGAGAACTTTGCTGGAAGTTAGACTAGGAGCCCTGCTTGTTGCATTCTGATAGAGAATTTGTCCACATGGTGCCCATGGTTTGAGTCTTTGCAGAAGGCTAAATTTAAAGATGCCAAACTAATTAATCTGGTAGAAGAAATTTTAAAGCAGCTCAACATTTAGGGTGTGGCATAGGTACTGTTCGCTGGTTTTAGTGAGATCTACAGTAAAAATCAGAAACAAAAGGCAGAACCAAAAGTTATGAAAATTTTGCACCTTTGCCAGAAAAGAAAGTACTTATGAAGTTAGGGCTGAGGAGAGTATGGTTGCTAAAAAGATTAGTAGCCATTTTATAAAAGTACTTGGCACTTGAATAATAAAGGGCAAAATTTAGCTGGACTCCTACCTACTCACTGTAGTCTCCAGGGCCTAAAAGAGTAAGTTCCTTTAAAGGAGTTTGTTTTAAAAAGAGAGCTCCAGGATTTCTTGATCACTCATAGCCACCTAGGAAGGAATATCTTCAGTTCAGCCATCCAGGCACTCAGGATACTGTAACCTTGGTCCACAGGGACTAGCATATGGCTCTAGCTGGCAACAGACTTCAGTATTGCTCACATGCTACTGGTTTTTCAGGGATACAAAATGCAAAAGTTGTGAGGTCAGGAAGGCTTCCACCCAAATTTCAGAGGAATGCCTGGCAGGTTAGGTGGTGTCCTCCTGAGAGGAGTGTGTATAAAACTACAGAAGTAAGACTAAGCCAGGTGTTGTGGTGCATACCTGTAAGCCCAACACTCTGGGGTGTGTAGGCAGGAGGATGGCAAGTTTGAGCCCAGTCTGAACAATGTACAGACTTAGGGAAATCCTGTCTTAGAAGGGGAGTGGGTAGTTGAGGATGTAGCTCACTGTTCAATCCTCAGCATGCCCCCTCCAAAAAAACAAAAATAAAGGTACACTGCAGACTAACGTTTTGGATATGCAAAAATGTAACATATCTGCAAGAAAAGAAGAGCCACAGGTAGTAAGGCCACCCAAACCCTTTGGAGCTCACCATAGCCTGCCCTGGGTGCTCTACACGGAGCTACAGGGATTAATGTCTGTCCTGTGGGGGTCCCATCTCACATTGTCTGATTTCTTGTATCTTCCTGTTCCTCCCTTTTGGGGTGGGAATGTTTACCCAGTGCCATTACACGTTAAAAGTGTTTAACTTTTATAGATAATCAATAAAGTCATGCAAATATTACAGGACAAAATCCTTATCTTTCAGCTTTTAGTTATAAATAGAAAATGAAAAGTATCTAGATAATTTTAGACACAGTATTTATTAATGGTGCCAGTCCATTTGTGTGCTTTAACAAAATGTCCTGCATTGGGTGGCTTATAACATAGGGTTTTCTGTTTTGTTTTGTTTTTGTTTCTCCATACAGGGTCTTGCTATGTAGTTCAGAGCTGGTGTTGAACTCAGCCTGTAGCCCAGGCTGGCCTCGAATTAACAGTTAGCTTCTTGCCTCAGCCTCCCACGTATTAGGATTACAGATGTGCACCACCATAACCAGCTTGGGTGGCTTATAAGAAAGAAATATTCATTTATCACAGTTCTGGAGAAAGAGAAACCCAAGATCAGAGCACTGGCAGATTCACTGTCCGGCGATGATCCTTTTGCTATAGACGGCAACTTCTAGCTGTATCCTCAGATGATGGGAGGCTCAAGGCCCTCTCTGGGGGCTCACGCACTAATCCCATTCACCAAGACCTCGACTTATGACCTAGTGCCTCCTCCAGGCAAGGAGTACCCTCCCCTCCGTCCTGGTGTCCTGGGGGTTGAACTCAGGGCCTTCACTGCCAGCTGCATCTTCACTGTCACCCCTGGATCCTGTAGTGCCCGAGGATGAGATGGGAGGAATGCAAGAAGCAATAGAGAGAGAAAACAGTAAGAAGCAAAGAGGGAAGAGGGAGAGAGAAAGAGGAAGAGAAAGGGAAAGAGAAGAGCACAGGGGACTCTGTCCAGCGGGCCTCTGGCTTCAGGCCTGGTCACTGGCACAGGGGCGTCTCTCATCTTCTTCCCATCAGGTCAGCTGAGAGTTCGGTGAAAGTCCAAAGCCAAACACAAGCACTCTGTTCTACTTATTTGGTGGTAATTGTCTCCATTTAGCAATGACTGAAAACAGATGTTTCCATTTCAAGTCGAGTTTGACATTATCACGCTTCATGAATTTCCACAATCTTTTACATTTCCCTGCGATAGTTCACTGGGGACAGAAGCCCCGGCTATCCACTGAGGCTTCTGATTATGGAAATGGTCTTCCTCATTCCTGGCTTTCTCAGGGAGCTTCCTCTTCCTGGAGTAAGAGGATCTCAGAATAAAACCAGGAATCATTGCTGACAGCTGATGGAGGGCATATTCCCACAGAGCTTTGAGGATCATTCCTATTTTAAGATAAAACAAATGCAACAAAAGCAACTTTAACGCGGCTTCTACCTCTCCGGTGCCAGTGGACGCTGCCCCATACCCGCTTTCCACTTTCACTCCGCAGCTCCGGTGTCCGGCCCCCTTACGGTGCTGCCCTCTCTCATTCCCAGCCCCTTGGGACTTTCTCTTCTAACAGTTCTGTCATTTCCAGCCATCCCCATGTCGCTGACATCAGTGTTGTTTTTGTTGTTGTTGTTGTTTTTTGGTATCAGGAATCAAACTCAGCACAAGAGTTTGATTGCCAGGCAGGTAGGTGCTTGTGCCACTGAGCTATATCCTCGGCCTTTCTTTTTATTTTTTCTTTCTTTCTTTCTTTCTTTCTTTCTTTCTTTCTTTCTTTCTTTCTTTCTTTCTTTCTTTCTTTCTTTCTTTCCTTCTCTTCCTTCCTTCCTTGTTAATTTTTTTACTTTAAAGAAAATTACAAAAATATAAATGATACAGAATTTAAAACAAGATGATAGGGAATTAACAGTCATTATTATTTTGCATATTGTTATCTTCAAAGTAGTTGATCAGATTACCAGATACAGGCATGTAAGATTGATCCAACAATATAAACACTACCTGTTCCTTTCAATGAACAATAGCAATTAGTAGTACAATTATCTTAGCTATCTTGTGTGTGTGTGTGTGTGTGTGTGTGTGTGTGTGTGTATTCTCCCTTTCCTTCTTTTCTCCTTTCCCCCATCCTAGTTGTTCTTTCCTTTTGAACAGTTTCTTTCCCTTTCACAGTATCATTTCCCCTCCTCTCCATTCTCAGACACAACCCTACACCAGGGGATCCTCTTGGCCTCTGGCCTCTTTCTCCACCACTGCTTCCTTTTGGCTTTTTAAAATAATCACCTGTGGCTGCTTCAATGTCAGCTTCTCAGTGTGTTCCTTGGACGCTAGAAGATCTTCCAGACTCTGTAGACTGTGTTCTTACATCTGCCGAGCAGGGGGTAGTTCAGCTTCTGCCTTCCATCCAAGTGGCCTTCACCCAAAGCAGGTGGAATTTGAGCATTTTTTCTTAAACTTCATTTGGGTTTGTGGTTCTGGGATAGAACCCAGTCTTCTTGCTTGCGAGGTAGGTGCCCCATCACCGAGCCATGCCCCCACTGGTTGTCCGTGTCCTCGAAAGGCTTTGCTGATGTGGAGAAGTACTGACGCGGGAGAGGAGTGATGGAGGATTTCCTCCCTGCTGCTGGTCCCAGCCCTACCCCTGAGCGCCTCATGCGGTGGCCAGGATCTCCAGTCCTTCGCATCTTCCACAGCGTCTGCAGCCTCTCTGGTTATTGTTCCCATCCTCCCAGCCTTTGGAGAGCCCGAGGTCTTTTCAGCTCTGTCTGCAGACAGCTCTAGTGCTGCCCGGTACTGCTTCATGGGAGGATGCAGGGCCTCTCCACCCTGAGGAGAGGTTGCCTGCCTGGTTCTGGGATCCTTTTCAAGCCCTGTCCAGGAGCCTGGTGGAGCTCAAAGGGGACTGATTCTGACGGAGTCTCCTACCCTCTGTGGCCAGCACACATTGTTCAGTTAATTTAGATTTTCTTCATGTCTCTCAAGATGAAGTTGTAGTATTTTTTCATGATGATCAGGAATGTGTTTTAACTTTTTCCCCAGTTACTTATATATTTTGTGTTGTTCTTAAAAATTACCCTACCATCTCTGTAGTTATCTGAGAAGTTATTTCCGATTTGATTTATCTCTAGTGCGTTGTTCATCTGCTCTGTTACTTCTGTTGCTGGCATTTCAGAGAATCCAAATGGGCAGCCTTCCAGTTCTTCTACCTCATTCCCCCTGGGTTTGCTTTTGGTGAGGCGGAGGTCTGGGGTTGCATCTTTTCATTTTCTATTTTTTTTTTTTTAGTTTAATTCCTGGGTTGATGCTTGTAAGTTATGTATGCCAAGTAGCGTTATTGTTAGTCTATAGACCCCTTAGGGAATGACTACTTCTCAGAGATGTCTTCCAGGTGCAGGTGGCTTTTGGATTTTGATTCTGCTGCAAGATCCTACCTCTTCAATTTATTGGGGATGAGAAATTGCTGCCTACGTGGCCCAGGTCCTGGTTCTTTCACACTGGCCTATGTTACTATTTATGACCCTTCAGCAACCTCAGTCTTGGTATACCGGGAAAACAGCTGATTAGAATAGTTATGTCATCTTGGCTAAAGTGGTACAGTCAGCAATAATGACAGCATCAAACACAGCCTAGAAAATGACAAACTGTGGTAACTATTAACTTGCCCCCTTTAACCATATGAACTATATTTGTGGTTATATAACAAAATCTAAAATAAACCAGAAAATTGTGTACAGTAAATAAGCTCTCGATTTAGTGATTTTTACCATTGGGGGAAAATTTAAAAGGGTTAGGGGAAAATGCAGAAATAGCAGAAGAGGAAGAGATTAGAAGTAAGGCTGGTAGACAAAGGAAGGTCATACACACTTTGGAAAACTGGTGAAGAAGACAGGAGGGAAAAAGAGAAGGAAGAAATAAAAACAAGAACAGAACAGAATAAAATGACAATAAAACTAGAAACCATGTTCACACTCATATAAAAGCAAGAATAGGCAATAAAACCAAAACAAAACAAAATTAAAAACAGGAAAGAAAAAATAAGAAAAGAAGAAATAAAAGTCTATTTCTAGGCACGTCTCTGCTGTCACTGGTACACAACATGTGCAGACAGAGTCCAGACCCAAGTTGATTAGGCCTAGAAAGCCAGCTGTAGATTTACAGTGGGGTATTAGATAACCTCAGAAAGCTGCCCCTTTTGTACCACTGGGGTTCAGGCTGGTTTCTGGCTGCGAGGCTGGAACTCAATTTATTCAACCTGCAGCACTCCGTGTGCCCCCTGCTGTCTTGAATTCAGCCCCTTGACATCCTGATGGCTTGAACTTGGCAGCCCCACCTTGACATTGGGCACTGCTCGACTGAGTCAGCAGTTGCTCTGAGTTCTGGGCTCAGTTGGCTCCCTCCCCACACAGATGGCTCCTGGCCAATCCCCGACTCTTGGGGGACATCTGAATCCAAATAACTCGCCAGCCACTGTGGCCAGCTGTGTCCACTGCTCTGTTCCACTGGTGCATTTCTTCACGGAGGGCTCGGGGTCAGCAGTAGTCATCATACACCTGCAGGACCGAGTGGCCCCTCACACACTTCGAGTCCGGGCTCAAGGAGAAAGCACTGCTTGCCATCTCCTCCTTCTTGTTGGAGTCTCTCTTCTCTGTTCACTCTCCCCATGGGCTTCAGTTCTTGCTTCAGATCCTTGCTGGGTCCCAGGAACCCACCTCCCTCCTTATCTTCTTCATGTCGCTATATTCCAGTGTCTTCTTCACACCAAATGTTGGAAAGGCTGTTTCTCTACTGTTGATCTGAAGTCTGGTCTGACTTTTCTTTTGAAGAGCAGTTTTTTTTCTCTCCTTTTTTCCTTCCTTTCTTCCTTCCTTCCTTCCTTCCTCCTCCTACT
>PVLD010009389.1:0-77310 GCA_004027595.1 Dinomys branickii
CTTTCCCACGTCTCGCCCTGGCAGCCTGGTCCGCCCTACCACATCTCCCCCGGCATCTCAGAGAAATACGCCCAGTTTAAACTTCCCAGCCGAGGTTCCGGCATTCACGCTCACCAAGTCTGTCTCGAGCTGGTGGTGTTTATTAAGGAGGTTCGCTCCCTTGCTGCTCACCCGGTCGCCATCTTCCCCGGATCCCCCCTACCATGAAATCTTGCTGAATTTATTAGCTCCAGTGATTTACTAATAGAATCTTCAATATTTCCTTACAAAGATATCTTTGGGTAGATATCTTCCTTTCTATAGTAGTTTGAGTAATGTCCCTCCAAAACTCATATTCAGCAGGGCTTTGAAATATTATTTTATTTGGAAGTAGGGTTTGTACACCTGTAATTAGTTAACATGAGGCCATACTGGAATATGATGGGCCTTCATAACTCTTTTTTTTTTTTTTTTTTTTTTTTTGGTACTGGGAATCAAACTTAGGGCCTTGAATTTGCCAGGTGCTTGTGCCACGAAGCTCTATCCATGGCAGCCCTAAATGTATGATTGATACCCTTAAAATAATGAGAGGGCCCCCAGATCCAAAGGGGGACAACTGTGTGACCTTAGAGGTTAGTATCATAATGATGCAGTTATAAACCAAAAAGTGCCAAATATTACTAGGTGCCAGCAAAAGTCAGAAACAAGCAAAGAAATATTCTTCACTTGAGCTTTCAGTGGGAGTATTACCCTGTAAGCACGTTGATTTTGAACTCAAGCCTATGGAAATGAAGAAAGTAATTTCTTATTGTTCTAAGACATCCACCTTGTGATAATTGGTTATGAAAGTCCCAGGAAACCAAATATACTTTTCAATGTGGATGCTCCTCCTTACTGTGCTAATTGCTTTTACTATAACCTGCAGCATAATATTTCATTAAAGGAGTAAAAACAGACATTATTACCTTCTTCAGAAAGCAATCTCTATTTGTTATATCTATTCATGTTGTGTATTTCTTTCTTGAATTACTCTTAGTACTTTCTGCTTCCCTAGAAAATTAACATTTTTTCTTTTCTTTTTTTTTTTTTTTTTTTTTTTTTTTTTTTTTTTGCGGTACTGGGGATCGAACTCAGGACCCTGCGCTTGCTAGGCAAGCGCTTATTCCACTGAGCTATATCCCCAGCCCGAAAATTAACATTTAACCCAAGTTTTCTCTAAGAGATGTGATAACATCCCCTTTCATTATTGATTTTAGTAATTTGTATCATCTCTGATTTTTTTCTTGATTAATCTAACTGGAGGCCTACCAGTGTTTCTCAAAGTCCCACGTTTTGCTCTCATTGAATTTCTCTATTCCTTCTCTATCTCTTGATCATCTCCCTCACCTCTGGTATTTATTGTTTCCTTTCTTTGAGCTGCTTTATGTTTTATGTGCACTTGTTTTCTTGGCTTATTAAGGTAGAGATGTGGTTATGGAGTTGAGGTCTTTATTTTAGCATATGCACCCATACCTATCACTTTCTCTGTAAGTACTGGGCTTGTTGTGTCCCATAAGTTTTCATAGTTTATGTTTTTCATCATTGCGATATATGTTCTAATTTCCCAGTCATTTTCTTCTTTGATCTGTTGGTTATTCACTCTGTTAATTTGCACAGATATGAAATTCCTTAAATTGTCCTCTTTTAATAATTTCTAAATTTCATTATTTTCTGCTCAAATAACTTACTTGGTATGATTTCAATCTTTTTACATTCCTTGAACCTTTTTTATGATTTAACATGTAATCTATTCTAGAGAATGTCCTACATACATGCAAGAAGGATGTGTATTCTTCTGTTGTATATTTACAACAGCCTGTAAAGATTATTGGTTGATCGTGTTTTTTAAGACTTGCATTTTGTTGTTTATCTTCCAGTTAGATGTTGAATCCATTATTGAAAGTATCTTATTTTACTTTTTAGTTTTTATTTTAAAGACAGAATAGAGACATACAAACCCAAATAATACAAAATCAATATAGGAAATACAAAATTATAAAGAAGATAGCAGGGAATTAGCACTGGATGCTGTATTACATAATGTTACTGAATTCCCTATATTTTAGTATTATTTTTTCTGTTCTGTCAACTTTCTGTCATATATGTAAGGAATTTGTTATTAAATGCATATATATTTCCAACTGTTGTATGTTCCTGTTGAATTGATTATTTTATCATTTTAAAATAGCCTTGTCTTTTAAACAGTTTTTGTTTTGGTACTTGGACTTGAACTCAGGGCCTTGCACTTGCTCAGCAGGTGCTGTGCTGCCAAGCTACATCCCTGGTCCTTTGAACAATTTTTGTACCAAATTCTATTTTGCCTCATTTTTCAAAAGCTATCTCTGTTCTCTTTAGGTATGATTTGTTGGTTTTTCTTTTTGTACCTGGAATCAAACTCAGTACCTCACACTTACCAGGCAGGCTTTGTGCCACTAAACTATATCCCAGACTACATGGTTTACCTTTTCTATCTTTTTGCCTTCAGTCTATTATATCTTTGAATCTATCGTGTGTCTTTTGTAGAAAACATATGGTTAGATCACTTTTTAAAATCTGCTTTTGGCAATCTGTCTTTTGAGTATTGTGGTGGTTGACTGACTAATTGTTAGCTTCAGTGGGGAATACCCACCTGAATTGAGTCAGGATGGTTTCTGGGCATGGTAGACCCACTTTAAGGAGGATTGCTATCTGAAGAGTATAAATGCAGAACAGTGGGAAAGATTTTAGCTGATTTTCCTTGGAAAAGCTTCATTGCGGCTGATTTTCCTCAGTTGATCTTCAGCTGTTTTCAGAGGAGTGTCAGTCTTTACCTTCGTCTTGGGTGTTGTCTCCTGGCTCTCTGCACAAATTCTTCAGCTTCTAGCAGGGACATTTCAGCCTATCGGTACAGATTCTTTAGCTTCTAGCGCTGACCCTTCAACCTGTTGGAATAGACCCCTTGGTCTTCTGTCGCAGATTCTTCAGCCTCCTGATGTGGACTCACATGGGACATTGCCATGGGCTCAAGGCCTTCAGTTAGATCCTTGGAATCTCTAGAGCATGCACAGATCCTTTGCACTCTTCTACATTTGATTCTGTGTGTGTTGGGGGGTGATAATCTTGTAAATTTCTATGTCTTGCACTAAATGTGATTCAGAGCTTATGCAATCTTTTGAGGAGCCTTGTGCAGCTGTGCAAGCTCTTGAAAGCACTAATACAAGTAGGCAGTGAACTTATACTTAATGTAATTACGGATGATGTCGGCTATATGAAATGTGATTGAAAACACAGTGAATATTTAAATTTTAAAATTTTATTACAGTAGAAGATGTTTACCATGAATCCTCTTCAAAATATCTTCCTCACTTTGCACATACCTAATCCCATCATCCTGGACACTTACACAGTTCTAGAAGTCCCCCTTTCTGAGTGTTTTTAGTTGCACTGTTGTGGTTGCCTGAATATCTTGAATCAATTTAAAATATTTACCTTTCATGGTTACCTTGACTTGGGAAGAACCAGAGTCACATGCTGCCAGATCTGGTTAATACAGTAGATGAGGACGCACCATAATATTGGGACAAGCCTACCTAGCCAATGGATAATTTGGGCAGCAGTATTCACTTTGTTTGTTATCACATCTTGTAAAGACTCAAAAGAGGCTTCAAAAAGTGCAAAGAATGATGGGATAAGTGTGTTCAAAGGAAAGGGGAGTATTTTGAGGGAGATTAATTACAATTTTTTATTCTGATAAATTTTTTATTTAAATATATCTATTAAAGTTTGATCATTCCACTCTTTATCCTTCCTCCATCTCCATTTCTGCTTCCTTTTTTTATTAAGAAGGTATAGATATTTGAGGGATTTTGTAGTCAATCTAGGAAAATGATATCATTGTAATGTGAGAATAAAACATGGAGTCAGAATAATGGTGGGGAAATGTCTGGATCAGCAATCTCCAAAGAACTATAGCAGGTGAGGGTCTTATATCAATAACCAGCAGATGTTGTATGAGGTTTTATGAAGTACACAAAGCTGGCAGACTAAAAATGTGAAAATTTGTTAACATTTTGATTATGTAAAATGGTACATGTAGAGACTTTAAACAAGATTTTCCCTGTCTTCACAAGGATTTTTGGATTTGGTTGTTTATTTGTTTGCTATTTATTTGGTGACTTTCCTGTCCTAGTTTTGTGAAATCTATATTCTTTGTTATAATCTATATTCTCTGTTATGATCACCCACTGATATCTGTTCTACATTAGCTTTATGGTAAGCTCTAACAATTGGATAGAGGTCTTCTTAAATGTTTAAGTTTCTCACCTTTGTCAAAAGGCTCTACACACATTTTAGTCATATATTACATACAAAAGTTGGTACTTCTGGTTGTATACTCTACACATATTTTAGTCATATATTATATATTATCACCCCTCATCAGGAAATATCAACTTTTCCTCAGCCATCATTTCCTGTTTAAATAAAATCTCAAGGTCATACAGAGATAAATGACCAGAAACTACTCAAAAATTTCCTGGGTTCATGTGAAACCTATATTCCTTAGATTTCTAGAAATATGGTGGAATCTTTTTAGGCTCCACCTCCTACACTACCAGAATGGAAATCAAATTTCAATATTAGTTTTGGAAGGAACACAGCATATTTAAACCACAGCACATGTTAATTTTATTGGACACAGGTCTAATAGACTATTAAATGTATTATACACTATAACAAAGTGTAATTTATCTCAAAAACACACAGATATTTCAAATAAAATCAGTCAATATAGTACATTACATCAATAGAAGAAAACCACATAATCATCTAAAAATAATGGAAGTCAATACCAAAAACTAACAAATGATATCACACTTAAATGGTAAAAGACTAAAAACAGTCCTCCTACAGTTAGAACACAACAGGCTGATCTTCATCACTGTATTGAACATTATAGTGGACATTCTCAGTAATGCTACCAAACCAGGTAAAGAAAGGAAAGGCACTTGTATTGGAAAGGAAGAGATAAAACTGTCTCTATTCACAGTTAATCTAATCCTATATTAAGAGGAGCTCAGTGATTTCATGACAGAAGTACCAGAACTAATAAATAAATATTGAAGCATTGCAGGATTCAACATTAAAATAAAAATTCAGTTGTGTTCCTAGGTACCAGCAAGGAACAACGCAATAGAAAGTCTACTATCAGGTACAGAGTTTTTACTGGAAATGTAAAATGTATTTTGTGTATAGAAGTGATCATGCAAAACCTATGAGACATGCAAAATCTGTAGATACTTTAAAAGCATGTGGAAAGTAAAAAGTTTAACTTAAGAACTAAGTCTGATCATCAGTCCCCTGATTTGAAACTCCTTGGGAGAGTTGCTAAAGCTTGGGTACTACTAAAAATCAATTAGTCAACTAACCAACTATCTAAGTTCAGTAATTTAGGCTAATTTTTTCATTCTAATAAAACTTTACAGACACTGATAATTAAAACTCAATTTTATACACATGCATCAAATATTATTGATATTTTAAATTTTCAACCATAAAATATATAAACCTTTATTAGCTCATGAGCTCTATATATAAAATTAGATGACATGTTGCATCTACAGGACACATCTCTATAGTAGATACTGGGTACATAGTTATCTACAAGTTATTACTTCAAGCATGGTGGTAAACATAGCATAGTATGTATCCTTTTAACCATTTATAAGTATATAATCCAGTGGCATTGAATATATTTACAGCGTTGTCCAAGTGGAGAGATGGACTCTTGACACTTTCTAGTCTGTCATCTTGCCATCTGTGTTGTTTGATAACTTACTTCAGACAATCTTCAAAGATATTATATTTCAAGATAGAGCCAGGCTATTGAAATACTAGGGAGTTTAAAAACGTACTAGCTATGTCCCTAGAAGCTTACAAAATTAAATTAGGAATGATGAAGAAACAACTTTAACTCATTTGAAAGATATTTTATGGGTTTATATATTTTATAATCATAGAATTTGTATGTTTTTACTTGTTAATGAAATAATACAAGAGGAAGAGATAACAATCATAAATATATATGCACCAAACACCACTGCAGCTAACTATATTAAACAAGATTAGCCAATGCGAAAATTTAAATAAGTATTAATACAATTGTAATGGGGACCTCAATATTCCACTCACAAATAGATAAACTAGACAAAAAATCCAATAAAGAAATAACACAACTAAACCAAATCTTTGAACACAAAGACTTTGTAGATGTCTACAGAGTATTCCACCCCACAGCATCAGAATACACATACTTCTCAGTTGCACATTCTCCAAAATATATTATATACAAGCTCATAGAACATGCTCACATAAATGAAAAGGAATTTAAATTATCCCATGAATATTATCAGACAATAGTGCAATGTAACTGTGTAATAAACTGTGGCAAAAGAAACCACAAAAATGTATAAATACATGGAAATTAAACAGCACCCTCCTGAAAAACCAATGGGTCACAGATTAAATTAAAGAAGAAAGTAGACAGTTTCTACAAATAAACAATAATGCCAGTACAATATGCTGGAAATTATGGGATGAAAAAATACGTAATGCCAAAAGGGAAATTTATAGTAGTGAATTCTTACATCAGAGAAACAGAGCAAGCTCAAATAAACAACCTACTGTTGCACATCAAACTTCTAAAAAAATGAAGATAAAGTCAAGACCAAAGCTCATAGGAGGGAGAAAAGAGCAGAAATTAATGCAAGTGAAACTAAAATAACAATACAATGAATCAAAGCTTTGATTCTTTAAAAGATTAAATAAAATTGATAAACCCTTAGCCAACCTTATAAAAAAAGACTCAAATGCATGCAATTAAGAATGAAAAGGGTGAAACCACAATGGACCCTGCGAAAGTGAAGATTATCTATATGTATTTCAAGAACCTGCACCTGAACCTTCAAGACGGAAACAGAAGGAAGGACAGATTCTTTGATGCCTATGAATTACCAAGAATTGATTACCATGAATCAAGATGAATAAAAATTCCAAATGAAAATAAAAATTCCAAATAAATAATTCCAAATAAAAACTCCAAATGAACCAATATCAGTCAATAAAATTGAAGATGTAATTTAGAACCTGCCAACAGAAAAAAGCCCAGGTGCTGATGGGTTCACTGCTGAATTCTACAAGAAATTTAGAGATCTGACACCACTCCTCTTCAAATGCTTTAATGAAATTGAAAGGGAGGCAATACTCCCAAGCTCACTCCTAGAAGCAAGCATTACCCTGATACCCAAACCAGAGAAGTATCTAACCAAAAGGAGAACTACAGGTCAATCTTCCTAGTGAACATAGATGTAGAAATCCCCAATAAGATGCTGGAAATCAATGCAACAAATCATGATGATTTTAAAGCATGAGCAAGTAGGATTCATCCCAAGGATCAGGGATTGTTAAGCATACACAAATTTTAAAAATATTACACAATATTAATAGAACCAAGCACAAAAATCACATGGTCAACTCAATAGGTGTAGAAAGAGCATCACAAAACCCCACACCCATTCATGAAAAAATTCTTATGTAAAATTGGAATAGATGGCCTTTATTGCAATCTGATAAAAGCTACCTATGACAATCAACAGGCAACATCATATTAAATAGTCAAAAGCTGAAAACTTTCACTCTAAAACAAGGGACAAAATAAGGATGTCCATTATCACCACTCCCATTCAATATAGTTCTGGAAATATTAGCCAGAGCAATTACACAAGAAAAAGGAAAAAGGACAGGAAAGGAAGAAGTTCAACTATTATTTGCAGATGACAGAGTACTCTATGTAGAAGACATCCCAAAACTCCACCCAAACACTTCTAGATTTAATAACCAAATTTAGTAGTGTATCTGGATACAAAGTCAACACTCAGAATCAATCATATTCCTGTACAAAAATAAGAAATTCACTAAGAGGGAAATTGGGGAAACTATAATCTTTAACTATAGCATCAAAAAAAATGAAATACTTAGAAATCAGTCAGATGAAGAAAATAAAAGACCTTTACATGAGAAACTATAGTTCTGTGAAAAAGGAGATAGAAGAGGATATCAAAAAATGGAAAGATATCCCTTGTTCTTGGGTAGGAGGAACCAATACAGGGAAAATAGCCATGCTTCCAAAATTGTTATACACGTGAATCCAATCCGAATCACAATACCAGGAACATGCCTCACAGAATTAGAGAAAACAATCCTAAAGTTCATTTGGAACCAGAAGAGACCTAGAATAACAAAAACAATTCTTGGCAACAACAGCATGTCAGAGGGCATTACAATCTCTAACTAGAAATTATGTTATAAAACCACAGTGATAAAATCAGCATGATACTGGCAAAATAAAAAAGGGAAGAATCTATGGGATAGATTAGAAGATGCAGGGACAACTCTAAACACACTCAGCTACCTTATCTTTGACAAAGGGGTTAAATAACACTCACTCAAAAAAAGCCTCTTTAGTAAATGGTACTTTAAAAGAAAACCTGGCTTTCCACATGCCAAACATGAAAACTGACACATATATCTCACTATGCACTAATCTAAATTTGAAATGGATTAAAGATCTAAATATTAAAACAAAAATTCCAAATGTGATGAAAGATAGAACAGGTAGAACTCTTAGAGAAAAAGGTATAGAGAAAGACTTTATGAATAAAATTCTGATTTGTACAGAAACTATTACAAACAATCAACAACTGAGATCTCATGCTATTAAAAAGCTTTCACACAGCAAAAGAATCTACCAACAGAGTAAAGAGACAACCCACAGAGTGGGAAAAATTTTGCCAACTGTTCTTCAGACAAAAGACCAATCTATAGAATATATAAAGAACTCAAAAATCAGACCTCCCTATTTATTTTTTTATTTTAAGGAGAATAAAAAATAATAAAATAAGAACAACATAGACAAAAACAAAAAAGCAAAGACAATAAAAATGATGCAGGGTTTCAAAATAGAATGATAGGAATTAACAGTGGTTGTTATATTACATATTGTTATCTTCAATGAAGTTGCGCAGATTACCAGATATAAGAGTGCAAGACTGATCAAACCATTAATGAGAATAAAAAAGAATTAAAAAATATTAGAAACTATACAGAGCTTCACTAGACAAGATGGTAGGAATTCACCGATGGTTGTTATATTGCGTATTGTTGTCTTTAAATTAGTGGTTCAAATGTAAGTTAGTTGTACCAGATATAAGCATGTAAAATTAGTGAAAAAAATTTAAGCATTATTTTTTCTCTTCAATAAACCACTAGACACAGCAATACAATTATCCCAGCTATGCTTCCATATACACACACAGTTTTTCCTTTGCCTCTTCCTTTTTCTCTTTTCCCTCATCCCAGTTGTTGCTTCCTTTGAGCAATTTCTTTCCCTTTCATAATATCTATTGTACATTTTGAGTTTATTTACTCTTTCAGATTCTTATACTAGGGAGACAATATGATGTTTACATATGTTGGTCCAATTTATTTCACTTATGAGTATGATCACTAGTTGCATCAATTTACCTATAGAAGCCTCAAATGTATCTTTTTCTTACAGCTAATACTTCATTTTATAAAAGTACCACATCTTTTTATCCATTCCTCAGTTCAAGTGCATTTGAGTTGTTTCCAAGGTTTAGCTATGACAAATTTTGCTGCTATAAACATTTGTGTACATATATCACTGTAGACCTCCCCAATTAAAAAACCCAATCCAAAAGTGGGCATCTGAAATGAATAGACAGTTCTCAGAAGAAGTAGAAATGGCAAATGAATATATTAAATAATGTTCAACATAACTGGTCATCTGAGAGACACAAATTGAAACAGTGCCAAGATTCCATCTCACTCCAGAAAAAATGGCTATTACCAGGAAATCAACCAGTAACAAATGCCAAAAAGGAGAGTATCTGGGTCAATTGGACAATCTAGTTTTAATTTTTTGAGGAACCTCCACACTGATTTCCACAGTGGTTGTGCCAGACTGCACTCCCACTGACAGTGTGCACTTTCGGTAGGATAAACTTGAGACATTTCTAGGTAAATGGATGCACCTTGAAAGCAGTTTTTTCAGTGAAAACAATGGACATATGTCTAAATATGGCTTCGCTTCTGTGGTGTGAAAAATAAAAATGGTAAATAATGTCTATAATGTATAATAGTCATTGGGAAATATGAAGACAATATTCAAATGGGAAGGGGAACAAGGGAGGGGGAGGAGAAAGGAAGGAAGGAAGGAAGGGAAAAGAGAGGACAGAAGGAAAAAATGGAAGCAAAGTGTTTGTAAATGAGGGGGGAGGGTTGAAGGGGAAGAATTGGGGGAAAATCTAGTTGTATTATGTACAGTTACAGATACCCTATGATAAATGTGATCATTAACTATAAAATGTACCAATGAAATCAATTTTTAAAACAGAATTTGCATGTTCTATTTGTAATATTTTGCATCAGCTACACTCTGTTGGTAACTTCAGTACAAAATGTAAGATAATTTGAGTTTTCAAAATTTTAATCAATATGTAGTGGCAGGGGAAAATGGTTTCTGCATTTTAATTAATATATTAAGCATGGTGCAACTTAGAGCAAAATCCTGAATAAACACTGTAGATACTGTTTCCTCTTTGGGTGTTAAAAACAATATCTTGGATATACTCTAGTCAATTGTCAAGGCTTTCCTAAATGATTTTCTGACAAGGTGAGATTGAATACCTGTTTTTTTTTTTGTTGTTGTTCTTTTAATGCAGGTTCTGGCTATGTAGTTCAGCCAGGCCTTAAACTTACTTTGTAGCTCAGGTTGTTCTTAAACTCACGTCAATCATTCTTGCTACTTCAGCCTCCTGAGTGCTGGCTGAATGCTTGCTTTTCAAGTTTCCCACACTAACCTTGAATATCAACCTTCCCTTTGCTTACAGCTTTCTGTTTTCCTGTCTTTCAGCCAATTCTTTTAGTTTTCTTATAGTAAGAAAATGTATTCAGAAAGCAATGAAACCTAATGAAAGGAGGCTGATATTTATAACCTGAGATAGCTCTTAAAAACTGACTAGATAAAGGTCAATTTGTTAAAAGTTGACTGAGGTCATATGGAGTTGTCTCACAGATGAATTGACCCAATTGGTCATACATAAAGCAAATGATTGCTGGGTTAACATTAGTTAAGGAAAACAAATTCAAGTAACAAAAAGAGTTCAATTTAAAGCTACAACTGGCAAAAATTTGTGGGACAAAAGTGATCTATTGTGGGTTGGAGTGTAAGAAATTACTCTTCTATGTTGCTGATGGAAACATAAAATGTAGTTTTAAGAGCACTGTGGCAACAAGTACTGAGACTGAAATTTCACATGTGCTTTAAGCCATAAAGTCCAATCTTAGAGGAATGAAATTTTCTTTATAATGGCCAATATATCAGGATACTTTACCCAGGCATCGCCAGCATTTGAATCAGGTGAGCACTCACTTGGAGGCAAGTGAGTGAATACTTACAGGGTATTGACCCATGAAGTATTTGCTACTTCAGACATTTGAAAGGTGTTTTCATTTTCTAGACAAAAGATGGTGTGTTTTAAAAATCCAATTTTGTTAAACCATGACAAAGTACTTCCACATGTTGTGTTTAAACACATGAAGATATATTTAATTATGTGGTATATAATTGTGGAGAAGATGTGAAGTAAATATTACCTATTAAGTAATAAAGTACATATTATGGTTAACAAGAATATTTGTGAAGGGCTGCTGAAAAGAGTGAAGAAGAGGACATGGGCATCCAGGCAAACAGGAAAGGTATGAAACAAACTGTGTATGACTACATTTTGCACTTATTAAAAACAATACACTTTTTTAGTTTATTTCTTGTTACTATGTATTTGTGATGCAAGATTACATTCCTCCTGGGGAACTGGTAATGAGCCCACTCAATCTTAATCTTCTTCACTTCCCTTTCCCTTTCAGACCCTCCTATCTATCCCCATTCACAGATCCCCATATAACTAATTTTCTTCATACAAAAGGAAATTAAATGAATTTAACAAAAGATATCAAATTACACAGACAGCAAGCAATAGAACACACAAACTAATCACTTAAAATGCCAAAGAGAATACATCACAATTTAAAACTGAATAATTAGAGATGGTCCCACACAGAAAGAGGAAGAATAACTGACATCAAAGTATTGTTTTCTACATGTAAAGAATTTAGTGCTTCCCCATACACAGATAGTTAAGACATGTCCAACTACTGGATTGGAAAATGCTGAACTTCACAGCAGCAGTAAAAGTGGACGGGTGCCCAACAGACATTGGAAAGTTTTGTAACTTGTTACCTGCTCTTTGACCTTTCGTTGTAAATCTTGCAGGAGTTAGTAATGATTGTCTAATGTTGGGAGCAGCTAAAGCTGGAAATACTTCAGTCCTGAGGAAAACATCTTGCCTGAGACAATTCCAATCAGTAGTCACTTGGCAACCCTGTGTTTAATGATAGTAACTTTGAAAAAGTATAAGTAAACACCCCTACAGTGACTGTGCAGTCCTCTTTTCCTATCCAGAAAAGAGTCTACTCCATCTTACCTCACCTTTCATCTCATCTATATTTTCTAAATCTCCATCCTGCTTTTCCCTGGGACCACTGAGAGCTGTGCCGGATCACAGTAGTCTAATGTATTTTCCTTTTCAAACCTTTCTTTTATGCTACAGTTAAAAATCACAAACAAAATTGTATATCCTAATAATGTTTTAATTTAAAGTCTTTACGGCTAGGGATATAGCTCAGGGGCATAACTGCCTGCCTTGGCAAGCGGAAGGTCCTGAGTTCAATTCCCAATACTCCCCCCTAAAAGTGTTTATAATGGAAAGCACATCCTTAAAAGAGATACATGAAGAGAAGGAAAATTTTATTACTGATAGATCCTGAAGAGCACCCTGCATACCAAGAGAGTATTCCTAGAGGCCTTTCAACAGTCAGAGACAATGAGAGAAAAAGGGAGCCTGGGAGGGAGACAGAGGCTGGAAGCGAGGGAGAGAGAGACACACAGAGGAGAGATAGAAAGAGACAGAGAGACTTTACCGCGGTCCAGATGTTAGTCCAAAAGAAGTACAGTCGGTGGTTTTAAAGCAAGAAGACACAAGTTCCAAAAGGTTGCACTGTGGCTGAGAAGTGTCTATTGTGACATATTCCAGTCCACTGAGGAGTGAGGGTCAGTATTTAGCTGTACCATAGGGAAGTGGCCACTACAGAGCAGTTGCAGACACTTTTGGATTAGCCATATCAAGGAGCTGGGCAGAGGTGCCAAACTGGATCTGTGTCAAAGGTACCTCAGCATGGCTTCTGATACGGATAAGCTGAACTGATATTTAAAATGGATGCCAAGAAAACATCAACAGATTATGAAAGTACACTACACAAAAACAAAACAAAATCGAGTTAAACCCAGTCTTAAATTTTAGGGGAAAAATGACAAAATATTGCTTATAATTCCCTCAAATGTGAAAACTTGGCCATGTACCTATCTTTCAGGAGTAACAGGTCTGATATAGAAATTCAAAATTGATCCAATAAATGTGCTTGACAGTTGGAGAACATGGACTATCCTTATATTTATACAGTAAAGTTATTATTTCTGGAAATAAAAATTAAGATATCTTTGTCTTGTTTGAGACAGGGTTTTGCTATGGAGTGCAGGCTGGCATGAACTCACTTATGTAGCTGAAGCTGGCCTCAAACTGGTGACCCTCCTTCCTCAGCCTCCCCAGTGCTGGGATTACAGGTGTGCATCACCACGCCCAGCGTACAACTGGGATACATTGATACAAGAACATACATAATAAACAAGTTATTTTATTTGCTAATTTCTCATCCCTAATCCCTAAGAAAAGTAAGTTTTCGAGAAGTCTCCATATATTCTTTCTCTGTTTCCTTCCCTGTATAAATATAGAAATGGGTTTTAGTGCACATGGAGTGTTGCTAGGTTCCTCAAGACTTGTATGACTGAGAAAATAGTAGAAAAACCGGTACTACGTTTGATCTTCGAACTGTTACCTTACAAAAGAAAGGATGTTAAAGCACTAATTCCTTCATTTTTTTCACAACAGTGCATTTTGTTCACACATGCAACGCATTCCTAGTAAGAATGTCCAAAGTTTGATGATTAGGCTGAAGGACAAGTAACATTTCCATATCAGGTTAATAATATCCCTTAGTTACCGCAGGATGATCAGGTCTGCAATCTCCCGAATGAGCATATGGCAAGGGCTAAATAAAAAGAGGCCAATGGAATGATTTCAGGGCTCCAGGAGCATCAGAACCCTCTCACAGAATTGATATTCTATCAGGGTTAGGACCAAAACCTTCTCTGGGTGGCCTGTATTTATTTAGTTATCAGAAGGGGGGAGAGTACTCAAGAAGGGTGGAACCATTCCAGGACTTCTCCAAGTAAGATATTAAATTAATCTCAGGAGTGAGATGACTGAGGATAGTCTTTATCTAGTTGAGGATGGGTCCAGGTGTCCTTGGTTGTGACCTTGTCTTATCCTTTGAGGTTTTCTGCCTTCATCTGACATTACAAGCCTTAGTAGGGATTAGTGACTCACAGAGGTTCACTTACTATGAGTCCACTGTGTATCTCCAGCAAGGAACCTAGGTCTTGGACAAATTCATAAGTAAACATGAAAAGTCCACTGGTTAATTTAAGTCCTGCTTAGGGACTGCTTCATAGTGGTCTCCATAATTTCTATAATCCCAGTATTGTAGCAAAGTTTTATTTTGTTTTCTATACCTGACTGCACAAAATCAGCACATGTTTTGCTGATGGAAATTTTCAGTTAAGTGACTGGCCAATGTGATGATGAGCTCCCATAATGTGGAGCTAATATTGGCACCCTTGGATGTGATTCTCATGGAGAACATGATTTCATGAGATTGATAACTGCAGTGTGTAAGACCCCAGGCCTCACCGTCTCACTCCTTACAGCTCATTGAAGAGATATGGACCTCACCTGCACTTCTCTATTAGCACTCACACCTTCACTACTCTGTGCTTTTCCTCATTTAGGCTGTTGCCAGTTGTTATAAACATATAACCCTGGGTGAGAAGGTGAAATCAGAGGTAAGGCAAGAAAGATTGAAAAAGTTTAAAGGTTTTATTGTATGCACAGTTCCTGGAGAGAACAGAACACCACTGCTCAGGGCCACATGGGGCAGTACTAGAGTTAGTCACTAGGCAAAGACAAAAAAATCAAACAGAAGACAAGCATCTTCACTGTAATTTCCATATGAAGAAACAAAGAAGGAAGGTTATGTGGGCTTAGAAGTGGGTAGCTGTATCATACACTTGAAAAATTGAGGCTCATGCTATTACCATACATGGTCTAGGGCTGTTTAAAATGCCTTGATGTTTAGTTGAGAATAGCTGGTGACTGTTATAAATTTGAAAGCATCAGTGTAACAAGTACAGTTAATACAGTTGATACTATAAAGCTATATATCATTATTAATAAAATGTATACTTAGGTAATGGCTAGAGCTGTTAAGGAGAACTGATATCTGAGATCAGTGGGGTCTAGCATAAGAGCTACTTCAACATACATGCATGGCAAATACATAAAGCAGACCTTTGATACGCTCCTAGGATAGTGACCATGACACCTTGAGTGAGAGCACAGCAAGATGCCCTATTTGATGGTCAAGAACCAACAAAACGAATCTATGACATGCAGAGAAAGACCCATTGTCTGAAAGAATGTGACAATAGAACTGTAGAGTTCATTGTAATTATATGAAAATGTCATTAATAGTATTAATAAAAGTGTTCATAGTCCTTTGATTAGCAAGTGACAGGTCATATGTTATTAATATACCTGTAAGAGGAGGGTCCTACAACTTCGCTAACACCTCCCTGTAACACAGTGGGAAGTGATTTAGGAGTTTATTGATGTGATTTTATCCAGTGAGCCATGTCTTTCATTTCAGAGGTGAAAATGTGGTATTTATACACAATGAAGTACCACTCTGCCATAAAGAAGGATAAAGTTGAGTCACTGGTAGGAAAATGGATGCACCGGAGACCGTGGTGTTCGATGACATAAATCTAAATTGGTGCTTTTTGGCAATCCAAACGTACAGTCTGGGCAAGGCTCCCATCTTACCTCTGAAGCTGTATAATCCTAGGCCTCAGAATTAAGCAATATGGTTTTATTACCTGATTGATTGCCCTCAAGGGGGATGTTATTTTGAAGGATGCACCAACCTCCTTAAGGAATATACTAAATAAATTACAGTCAAGCACATGTTCACCTAAATGGTTTGGTTTTCTCTTTTAACTCAGGCTCAGAACTATTAAGTTCTAGAATGATGGGTCTAAAAAGAATATTTACCTACTGTTGAAGCCACCATGTTTACCCTTATCAATTTTAAAATTTTAAATAATACTTAAAAGGGTTGAATATTCACCCAGACATTATTTACCCCTCATCCATGTCTTCCTTCTGCTCTAAAATTTTTATCACTTCATCTTCTCTTGAGATGTCACATGACTTGGGGCACGTGCCAACCTATGTGTCAATGACATATCATGCTCTGAGGAAATCCCACTGAACCTAATATGGGCCCCTCTGGAAGACAATACTGGAAATTTTCTGGCATCAAACCTTTTCTAGTATTCACAAAATATAAAGGCCAATAAAACCAAATATCCATCTGCTCTCTTGCAGCAGATAAATAAAGCCTAAATGTTACATCGGTTATCTGAAGTGAGAAACCAAAGCATAAACAACATAAAGAACAAAATAAAACACTATGCATAATAGGAAACAGGGAAACAGAACTTTTGCAAAAGGGAAGGGGACCAAGAGAAGATGGGAGGGGGAGAGGAAGGGGAAGAAGTACAAAGAACTGCCATGTGTTAAGTATATGTATCAACACCTCATGAGGAATGTGGTCATTGTGTATTGAAAATATGTACGGATAAAATATTTTAAGTAATTCAATCCCTTAGCATCATTAACATGCTAAGTTGCCCATATGGTAAAAAGAGTCTTTTTGGTTCCATAGGACAGAATATGCGTTGCTGGCATCTTGTCTCAGAGCAGCCAAGGGCGGGAAGAGTGGCTTTAGCTGTAGGAAGACCAAAAACCCTATGGAACTGATATAGGGGAAAGAAACTCCCAACCTGCTAGATATCGGGTACAAGTTAGTGTTCTCTAAAAATTAAAGAATGAATTTTGGCAGCAATGGACGTTAAGAGCAGAATATATTTATTGAGGGAAAGGAAGCTTCTGTTCGAGAGAGACAGAAGGGGTCCCAAGTGGGCTGCCAAGGCTCTGACTTTTCTAGGGATTTTTATAAATCCCTAGATGCCAGCAAATCCAGGGCATGAGGCAGATCCAAAGTGGGAAAAATAGGAACTTGCAAGGTGGACATGAGGTGGGACAAAGCTATGGTCAACCAATAAGATTACAAGTATAATTGCTCAGGTAAAATTGATTAAATCAGGATCAAATGGGGAGACCAGTCATGTAGTAAGCCGGCATGAATGCAGAACAGGAGCTTTTCCTGTAGGGGGTTGGGTTAGTGGCTCTCTCTGGCTTTCTTAAGATGATAGATACTTATTTAGAATATCAATCGCTGATGTTTATCCTTGTTTTATCTTTTGTCTTGCGGTCTGGCCCTCAGTGGAGGTACCTGTCTCCCCTATAGTTGCAAGGCATCTCTTCTTCTGCACTGGCTCCTTCAAGGACCTAGCCCTATCTAACTATCTATAATATTTCTATCTAACTTAGCTGCCTATAACAGAAACAATAATGAGGTTCTGTAGTACTGGTTGAGCACAACACTAGGAAGGACTAAGTCACAGCCACTCAGAGTTTTCATTCATCTTGGAATTTGGAGAAACCTCTTCTGAAGTTTTAAGGGGTCAAGGGATTAAATGTTATTTTCCCTTTATGTATCCACTTTCTGCCTTGAGCCAATAATCTCCAAGTGTGTGTATCCTAACAGGTCTACAGACAAAGACTAACAAGATAAACAACACAGGCACGACTTGCCCTGAAAACACAGAGAACACATAAAATTCCAGGAAGATGGGGTCCCTACTATTACCAGAATCTTCTGGCTTTTGGTTCTCCTGGATGGCTATACCAAGATGTTACCAGGTAGTCTGCTTCTAAAAGTGGCTCCCCAACTAAGCATTACTGGGTTCTGGGTTGCTCGCCTTTCTGTCTGGAGTTAGAGTCCAGGTTCTTCTTGTCTCGAACAAAGAATTGAACAAAAAAAGCAATTTTTCATTTGGAAAAGTAAAAGGAAAGAATGAGAGCGAAATTAGCTTTACAGAATGACCTTGGGCCAAGCAAAATAGGGAAAAAGAAAAAGAAAAGAACAGCCTTGGAGGAAACCCACATGAGGAAAGTCATGATAGCAAGCTCTTCTGGGCATCTGTACCCTTTTATATTGCTCAAATCTCAAGGAGACCCATGAGAACTTCTACATATGGGTCCTGAAAGGTGGTGCTGGGATCCTGTGCCTAAGGTTGACGTCAGGTCTAGGCATCCTATTGAAAACCTGCTCCAATTCTGGCAAGAAGTCCAAGGGCAGGGCTTTGGCAACTATTCTGAGCATGTTTTCCTGGATTTTGTAATCCTATTTCCCTAGCTAGCTTTGCCACCCCTAATTTCCTGTGTCACCACATGAACTTCATTATCAGCCAGACTTTTAGGCCCTTGTCAAAATGAATGTTCTAAGCTCATAAACACAAAAACAGCTCAAAGGTAAAAAAATTAATAGATAAAAATAAATAAAAGTGTGCGTATATGTGTGTGTGTGTGACAGAGAGAGGGAGAAAGAGAGAAGAGAAAGAGAGAGAGAGAGAGAAAGCCAAATGGGTTAAGTCCAGAAGCCCTAAAAATGTTTAAACTTGTTTTTATGAATACAAGGCACCCTATATATGATAATGAGTATCACTAAATTAGTGTTAAATTAGTTCCTGTACAATAAATCCAGCCCACTGTCTCTTGTTAATAATATTTTTATGTTGTACATTCTTGTTGGCACTAATTTTGACCACTGAGGTATAACTTCACCTTTCTACGTTCTACAAAACTTTTGTTTCAATGTTGTCACAATCATTTGTCGCTGGGCTGGGTCTGAGGGTTTGCACGATTAACCCACCCCTTTAAAATAAGGATGTAGGTTTGCTAACTTCCTTCACTGAAAAAGAATTGTTAGGATGTATTAGTAAAAGAGGCATGAAAAGGGCCAATTAGAGATAGATACAGTACTCACTCAAGGGCGTAGGGCGGGTGCTTAAAGAAATGAGATGAGGTACAGTTGGAACGCGGGATCTTTCATGTTTTGAGAAGTGGCAACCTGTGGAATCCAGTCATGTATAGTCTTGCCTTTAGTCTTAAGTCTTGGTAGGAGGGGATGGCCCACCCCTAGAGAGTTAATAGTCTACTCCAACAGGAAATCCCAAAAGGGAGGTCCCTGCAGGGGGGACAGAGGCCCACTCACAAGTAAAGGGACTGGACAGACATATTTGCTGGTGAAAGGGAAGTTGCCCAGGTTTGCTGTTTGGGGAGAAGGAAAAAGGTAAATAAACCAGGCCCATGTTCTGAGGCTGCAGTTTTTCTTTAAAGTGCAATTTTAAAATCTTGATTTCCTTGTCTCCTTTCTACCTAGCTTTATTTTGTGTAGCCCATCTCACACTCAATTTTTTACTATAATAGATTTTTTGAACTACAAATGAGGTCTTATGGTCCACAAAGCCAAAAATATGTACAATCGGACTCTACAAAAAAGACTGGAAATTCCTGTTTGAAAATACCCGTGTCCTTTTGTACAACCTTTAATAAGTATTACTGAATATACTGAAAAGTTCACAGAACAGTGATCTTCATTTACAATCCCTAAGCGATATTCAGATTAAATTGTGGGTGCAATATCGGACGGAGCCTGAGAGCTGATGGCCCTTACTCCTCATTTAGGTGGAGAAACCCTGTACTCCAGACGTTGGTAGAAGACCTCAGGCCAGGAAGGAGCATCGGGCCTCTGGCTTTCATGAAGATTTTTCTGGAGACAAAGGCTTTGGTCTCAGGAGTGCAACACCATTGCACCTATACATAGATTCTCAGCACCCTATCCAGGGAACACTTAGGTCCCTGTCGAGTAACGTGGCTATACTGTGCTGTACTGGCTGGTGAGCAACTGAGCAGAAGCCCAGACCAGGAACTGCTCTCCAGGTGTATGTGCACATTCCTCTAAAAGTCCAAATTTCTCCAGGCCAGTACACTGGTCTCTAACAGAGTCTCCACCTGGCGTCCCTGTAGTGGGATTCTGCTATAGGTCATAAAAATTACTGCCAAGGAAGGCGATTACACGGCAGCCACCAGAGCACTAGGCACAGGATGGTTTGCTCACCCTAGGGACAGATCTGCAAACCCTGGTGTTCAGTGTGCTCGCGTCAATTACTCAGGAAATCAAAACTATCTTTTTCCTGAAAGAGGCACTGGCCACGGGCAACTAGCACCACTGCCTAAAGAGAAGCCAACCAAGCTGAGCGGGTCCTCAGAGCGTGCTAAGAGCAGAGCTCAGTGCACTGGCGAACAGTCGTTTCCCAGCAATGCAACAAAACACATGCAACCTGGTCAGAAGGGACAGAGCCGGGCCACTGCCTCAGCAGGAGCACATTGCCATGCTGGCCACCTCATTCAAGGCCTGGCAGACCTGCATCTATTTACAAAGGACAGCCAAGGTAACACAAATGGAGACAACCACCAATAGCTAGTAACGCTGCTGAGTCAAAACAAGTGTAACTATGAAGTATCTTTCGTGGGCAAGTCAGGGTAACCTTCAGCAAAAGTAGGTATAAAGGAGTCAATAAGCACATGGTAACATTTCCAACAGTCTCAGATTAAACTTTAAGTACACTTCTCTCTCTCTGAATCTCTTTTTTCTCAACATTAGCCCTTTCTCCAGCTATTAAAAATATTTCCAACACTCCCATCTCCTGTATGTTCTTCACATATTGATGTTTCTTCTCTCTTCTTTTTTCTCTTACTTATGCCGCCTATCTCCCTCCATATCCAGTTCTGTTGGCAGAATATTACGGTCTGCAAGGAGAGTTAATAAAGGGTAACAGTTTTAAAAACTTAATGTGCAGGATAGATGTATGGTTGTATCTGTCAATGTTGATATAACTAACCAGTAGGATTTCTACCCATGGGGCACTATGACCAATATGACCCTACTGCATATGTCAAAGAGGTACCAAAATCTATCCCAAGTCAACATACATCACTAGAAAGCAGACATCAGCTAAAGAGATCTCCATACTAGCAAGTCTTTGTCAATAGTACTTGATCTTCAACCCTCACTGTACACACATACACACACACAAATAGAAACATGAGATGAAAGGACAGAAAATCCTTTAAAAATGCCCAACTCCCCAAAGCTGATCCAATGGGCATCTAGGTTGAGAAGTAAAAAATGAAGCTGGGTGTGGTGGTGCACACCTGTAATCCCAGCACTTGGGAGGCTGAGGCAGGAGGATTGTTGTGAGTTCAAGGCCAGCCTGGGCTACATAATGAGCTCAAGGCCAGCCTGAACTGCATAGCAAGACCCTGTCTCAAAAATACCAAAAAAAGAAAGAAAGAAAGAAAACATAATGAGAAGATAAAAAATGAAATAGGTAAATTGTACAAAATGATACAAGAAAAATATGGATCAGTGAGGTACTTGGTGACCTCCAAGAAGATGTCACTAAACAGATACTTGACTTTACAAACAAAGTGGTCATGAACTGAAAGAAGATATAAATAACATCCACCAGAGCTAACCAAAATAATTCAAAACATGAATGACTAGTTTAGTAAAGAATTAGTGTCCGTGGAAAGTTACCAAATAAAAACTTATGTGATAGAAGTTTCTGTTGAAAGTAAGGGCGCCAGAAGGGAACAACGTGAGGAGTGTCAGAACTTTCTCTGACACTAGGATGGAGGTAAATAGGATGGATGGATGCAGATGACCATATAATCTATGACACCTTAAAAGCAGAGAGCATGGCACATGGAGCCAACAGCTGCAAGATGAAACGAAGTAGAGCATCCTAGCAGTAACTGGATTAGAAAAAAGTTAGAAGATGAAACAATGGCATCAAAATCTGTTTGCAGAAAACTTTCCAAGTGTGGGAAAAGAATTTAACATACATTTAAATTAGGCATGTAGAACCCAAATAGCTATGACAATAAAATAATTTCCCCAAAACATATCACAGACAAAAATCTCAGAAGTTGAACACAAGGACAGAATCTTAAAAGTTGTCAGAGAAAAGCAATAAGTCACTTATGAATGTAAACCCATTACAAGTATAGCAGAATTCTCAACACAAGTCCATCAACAATAGAAACACTGAATCTACTGGGAGAGAAAATAGGTAGAAACCCCCAAGACATAGGTGTAGGCAGAGATTTCCGAAACAAAACCAAGATCACAGGGGAAATACTGCAAAGAATCAACAGCTGGAATATCATCTTATTAAAGAACTTTTGCATGTCAAAAGAAATCACCAACAGAAGGAAAAGACAGCCCACATAGTGGAAAAAATATTTAGCCAGTTGTCTCTCAGACAAAGGATTTATATCTAGGACGTATAAAGAATTGAAAACAATTAGATCCCAATATCAAAGACCCAATCAGATGAAGAAATACAAGAAGCAAATAAATACACAAAAATATTTCAACATCACTGGTTATTTGAGAGGTACAAATTAAAACAACACTGAAGAAATGGCTATCATCAGGAAATCAACCAATAACAAATGCTGGCAGGGAAAAGGAACTTTTCTCCATTGTCGGAAGTAGTATAGACTGGTGCAATCACTTTGGAAATCAGTGTAGAGATTCCTCAAAAAACTAGGATTAGAGGCCCTATTTGATCCAATTCCCCTTTCCTTTTTTTTTTTTTTTTAAGATTTTTGTATCTTTAATATAATTAAAGAATTTGAAACCCAAATTTAAATCTTTCAGAACTCTTAACAAAGCATTTTACAATCATGTTCATTTCATCTTTAAACCATTGTTTCCACAGTTACTTTTGATTTGTCCTTATCATGAAACTCATTTATTTTAGCAGTACTTGCCAATTTGACATATAGGCAGGCTCCAAATGGAAAACAGGTATTTGAACACATTAAGTCCTGGTGCCTTTACGTGTATTAGCTTTGCTTTCCCTTATTTCTCAAATGAATTTCACTTTCAGACGTTTTCTAGTAAGAGTTGCCCCCTCCAGCTGTCGCAATCATTGTCCTCACTGTCCTTTAAGCCCTTCAGGTCAGTCTTTTCTGAAGATCACCAGGCTTCTAACAATCTCTTTGAAATCCCGTCCCCCTTTTCCTCGATCTCTCCTTGGTTCCCTCTTTCCCTCTCTTCGTTTCATTCACTCTTTCTTTCTTCCCTGAGCTTTTTTTTTCCTGCCAACTAACATCTGTTCTAGAAGCACACTACATGGTATAGTGGGGGATTTTTGTTTTAAATGGCAACAAATGATATTTTGTTCCAGTGTCTGTGCCAGTTATTAAGGTACATAGTAAGTTAGTGTCTCAAAGCAAAGTTTATGGTGTTCAAAATCTGCAGGTTAGACATGAAATCAGGAGGTCCACAATCAACTGACATCACTGTTCATGGCTGAGCACTGAGAAAATCAGGAAGACCCCACCTACTTTCTGGGAACAGAGTATGTGAGATCCTGCTGCAATTACAGTCTGTGTTTCCACATTCTGAGTGCCCAGTGCAGCCAGGAGATACTCGCTCAGAAGGCCCACAAACTGCTAACACCAGGGTTCACATTTGGGCACTCCCTGCACATGCCCTGTGTCACCTGAGGTATTAGGTCAGGGATCCATGAACTGCTGACACTGTGGTTTTGCCTATGGGCTTTGCACACACCCTGACCTCCCAGAGGACACAGAAACAGGCGGTCCTTGATTACCGCCAGTGCAACCTATGTCTGTCTCCTGCATTTGCCCTGAGCTGCCTCAAGACACTGAATCAGGTGGTCCATGAACTGCTGACCCTGCAGTTTGTGTCTGGGCTTTGCCTGCAACCTGAATGGTCTGGGGACACAGGACCAAGTGATCTGTGATCACATCACCAGTGCAGCTGACTTCTGGGTCTTATGTGTACCCTGGGCTGCCTAGGGACAGTTGATCAGGTGGTCTGAAATCCACCAACATTGCAGTTTGTGCCTGGTACCTGGGAGAACTAGGTACACTTCACCAACCACCAGAAGACCCCATGGTGAGAAGCCCATCTCAGCGGCCAAGGAGGGGCAAGTCTGACCACCAGGAAAACTAGGGATGCTAGCAAATTTTGCTGAGCTTCCAGGGAAGAGGGAGACTGGGAGCTTTGCCTCTGGCATCAAACATGACAAGATGAAGGACTAAAATGCAATCTCAGCACTCCATTCCCAGAATAAGTCCAGGAGACACTGACATAAGAGAACTTGGTAAACACACAGCTGAAATGGCTGGAACGATTGCAATGGAAATAAAGAAATAACTCTATCATGCCAGAGAATACATCAGATCACAAATAATCTCTCAAGTAAAAAATGAAATGACAACAATAATGAAAGAATTGCTCAGCATATCTAAAGAACACATATATAAAAAATAGATGAGCGTAGGAAACTGATGGAAATGTTAAGTGAAAAATATAGGAGTGAACTAGAATGCATGAAACAGATTCAAAAAGATACCCAGGAAATCAAAACTTCGTGGGAACCTGGCAAAACTGCTTGAATGGAGCTGAAGGTAGGATTTCAGATCTTGAAGATAGCATGGCAGCTAACGATTGTGAAAGGAAGGATCTCTTAAAATTAACAAGGAACCAGGCAAAACCAATTCAACCACTGCAAGACAAGGCAAAAGGAAATAATGTAAAACTAATAGGAGTCAGAAAAACAGCAGGAGACAATACAAATGACATAAAGAGAAAATTTCCAGAAATAAAAGCAAAAAATTTCCCTAGCCTGGAAAAAGATTCTGATATACAGAAAAATGAGGCACATAGAACTCCAACTAGTCATAACCAAATAAAACTACATCCAGACATTCAATAATCAAGATCCCAGACATGCAGCAAAAGAACAGAATATTAAAAGCTGCTAGAGAAAAGAAACAGATCACCTGTAAAGGAAAGCCCATTGAAATCACAGCAGATTTCTCCAAAGAATCCATTTAATCGAAAAGAGCTTGGAGTTAAGTATTACAAGTACTGAGACAAAACAGCTTCCAACCAAGATTGGTGTATCCTGCCAAACTCTCCTTCAAAATTAATGGAGAAGTAAAATATTTCCATGACAAAGAACAACTGAAGAACTTCATGAGTGCCAAACCAGTATTACAAAGAGTAATAAAAGATATTCTAGACAAAGAAAAAAATGACCACAATTTAAAGCACAACAATACAAAGGAACCCTCAAGTGGTGGAAGCAATTAAACAGAAAAAGTAGGAAAGCAACAGCAAGTAAATAACACGACAAAGATAAGCCAACATATATCAGTTATACCTATTAATGTAAATGGCCTCAATTCACCAGTCAAAAGAAACAGACTGGTAGAATGGATTAAAAATCAAAATCCAACAATATGCTGTACACAGGAAACTTATTTTACCCAAAAGGAAATCCATAGACTGAAAGTCAAAGGATAGAAAACAACCCTCCATGTAACAGGAACCCAGGAAAAAGCAGGGGTAGCTATTATGTTTTCAGACAACATAAACTTCAAACCAAAATCAATCAAAAGAGATAAAGAAGGTCACTACATACATGATAGGGGAAAAATGCAATAGGAAAACATAACAATCATAAACATATATGCACCAAATATGAGTGCACCAAACCACATAAGACAAATCATAACAGACACGAAAAACCAAATAATTAATAACACTATTATTATAGGGACCAAAACACCCCTTTGACACAAAGAGATAGGTCAACTAGACAAAAGAGCAGCAAAGAAATAACAGATCTGAACCAAATCTGTGAACAAATAGATTTAGTAGATGTATACAAAGTGATCCACCCCACAACACCAGAATTCACATTTTTCTCAACTGCACGTGGGACATTCTCTAAAATAGACCACATTCTAGCCCACAGAGCATATCTAACTAAATGCAAAAGAATTGAAATTATCCCATGCATAGTATCTGATCACAGTGCAATGAAATTGGAAATTAATGACAAAAGGAACTCCAAAAACTGTATAAACACTTGGAAATTAAATAGCAACCTCCTGAACAACAAATGGGTCACAGAAGAAATTAAAGAAGAAATTTAAAAATACCTACAAATAAACAAAAATGTAAATACAACTTACCAGAATCTGTGGGATGCAATGAAAGCAGTCCTCATTGGGAAATTTATAGCAGTGAACTCACACATAAGGAAAACAGAAAGAGAACAAATAACTAGCCTAATGCTGCACCTCTAACTTTTAGAAAAAGAACAAGTGAAGCCCAAAGCCCAAAGAAGGGAGGAGATTATAAAGATCGGGGCTGAAATTAATGGAATTGAGATGAAGAAAACACTTCAAAAAATAAATGAATCAAATCAATAAAATTAATAAATCCCTAACCAACCTTATCCAAAAAAGGAAAAAACTTCAAATTCATGCAATAAGGAATGAAAAGGATGAAATCACTACAGATCCTACAGAAAAATCATCCCATTAATAATCCCATTAATAATAATGGCAAAATCATCCCATTAATAATTAATAATGGAACATTAACATTAACACTCCCATTAACATCCCATCAATCATCCCATTAATGATCCTTCAAAAGATAACGGCTTTGAAAATCTTTACCTTTCCCATAGGATAGAAAACTCAGAAGGAATGGACAGATACCTAGATATGGTTTCTCAAGAAAACAAATAGAGACTTGCAATGATCAAACAAGTAATCATTAACTGTTCCTTTCAGTAAAGCAATAAAGGACAGTAGCACAACTGTTAGCTATCTTGTATGCACATGCCTACATGATTTTGCCTTCTTTCCCTTCTCCTTTCCCAAACACCAGTTGCCTATTACTTTTGAGCATTTTCCTTTCTTTTCACCATGTCTATCACACCTCCTAGTTTTTATTCACTTTTTCAGGTTCTTGCACTAGTAAGACAATACGTTGCTTACACATGAACATCTGATTTATTTCACTTATGAGTATGGTTTCTATTTTTTTTAAACATTTTCTTTGTTTTTCTTTCTTTTTTCTTTTTTTTTTTTGGCGGTACTGGGGATTGAACTCAGGACCCTGTGCTTGCTAGGCAGGCGCTTATTCCACTGAGCTATATCCCCAGCTCCGAGTATGGTTTCTAGTTGTGATCATTTATCTATAAAACCCTGAAGTTTATCTTTCTTTATAGCTGAGTAATATTCCATTATATAAAAGTACCACAATTTTTTTATCCAGTCCTCAGTGGATGGACATTTGGGTTGCTTCCACAATTAGCAATTACAAATTGTGCTACTACGAACATGGGTGCATATGTATTGCTGTGATATGATGTTTTCAGATCTTCTGGGAAAATACCCAAAAGGGAAATAGCTGGGTTGAATGGGACCTCTAGACCTACTTAGCTGAGGAATCTCCAGGTTGATTTCCACAATGGTTTCACAAGTCTGCATTCCCACCAGCAGTGGAGAAGAGTTCCTATTTCTCCACAGCTTCACCAGCATTTGTTATTGGTTGATTTCTTAATGCTAGCCATTCTTACTGGGCTGAGGTGAAATCTCAATGTTGGTTTAATTTGCATTGCTCAAATGACTAATGATGTTGAACATTTTCTCATATATTTATTTGCCATTTGTATTTCTTTATCTGAGAAGTGTGTATTCATCAATCCTGGGCAAACAAGGACAAATCAGGTGGAATTACAATCCCTGACCTGAAATTATACTACAAAGCTACTGTAATAAAATGAACATGGTACTGGCTAAAAAACAGACAGAAGATCAACAGAACAGACTGAAAGACACAGACACCACCACAAACACACTCAGCCACCTAATCTTTGATAAAGGGGCCAAACAAACTTGCTGGAAGAACAATATCCTCTTTAATAAATGGTGCTGGAAAAATTGGTTTGCCACCTGCCAAAGACTGAAAATAGACCCAAGTCTATCACCACTCACCAAACTCAAGTCAAAATGGATCACAGATCTCAATATTAAAACAGAAACACTAATTCTATTGGAAGAGAAAGTAGGTAAAAACCTTGAAGACAGGGTTAGGCAGAGAGTTTATGAACAAAAACCAAAATGCTTATGAATTAATGGTAGTGGGACAGCGCTGTGATGCTGAGAGAGCTTTTAGCTGTTGGCAAATGAGAAGAATTAGTATTATCAGTAATTAGCTTATGAGAGTGTTTTTGCTTTGAACAAAATTCATTACACCTTGTTTTCTAGTGTAGCCGAAGTCAGGGTGAGCTTGGGAACATGTGTTTATTAGCTATTTCTTTCTAAATATGCCTAATATTATGGCTGATACATTATATCAACTTGGGGAGTCTGGAGGTTTGGCTGAATGACTCAGGAGGAAGCCAGGGTGCTTATTTTGTACACATCCTGAGCCTGTGGAAAAGGAGG
Organism: Dinomys branickii; assembly: GCA_004027595.1. Taxonomy (NCBI): domain Eukaryota; kingdom Metazoa; phylum Chordata; class Mammalia; order Rodentia; family Dinomyidae; genus Dinomys; species Dinomys branickii. The sequence goes on from PVLD010009389.1 coordinate 28,695, forward strand.
GCATGAAGATTGTGTGAGAGGTACACACCCCCTGGGTGAAGGTAGGCTGTTTACAATGTGAGAGAAAAGGAGGCTGCTTGCAGCCATTCCTCTCTTGCTCTGCTTGTTTTTGCTGTGCTCTGCTGCCATGAACGCTTGGCCTCTGCCATGTACCACTCTGCCTCTGAACCAGCCAAGTATGGACTGAAACTTCCACAAACTGTAAGCTAAATAAACCTTTCCTTCCTTCATTTTGGGCGTTGGGTATTTTGTCTCAGCAACAAGAAAAATGTAACCAAGACACCTAATGACAATTTTGTTGAAATATTTTCACTTAAAAGTTTTTCAAACTCTTTTGCAATTTTCTAGGAGAAAGAGGCTACCAGAGTTCATGAAACTCAATTCATTCTGCTTAATTAACTTATTAAAATGCTTATCATTTGGAGAACACTTCCTAGGAAATTCATTATAATAACATAAGCTTATCGTTGACTAACATAAGTAACTTGTAATGTAGACTTGGGAAAATTCATTTACAGGAACTCTAACATACACAATGCCTTTCTTATAGGAAGACTCCAATGCAAGACAAGTTTATGGTATTATCCTAGTGTATGAGAGGCTTGGGGAATATCCTCTCCATAGTCGACAAATAGAAACATAATTGGTATCAGTTACTTGGCATCCCTCCAAAACTTTGGCCATATATTTACAGCATTGAACATAAGCATCACATGAATTTTAATGCAAACTTCAAAATTCAATGTTTTTCTATGCAACTGAGCTACAAAAAAAATCTTTATTTTCGCTTTATTCATTGTGGCTTTTCTATCTCTGCGAGTTTATCAGTTAGATTTTCTGTTCGAGACATGAACATAAACATGCTGAAACTATTTATTTAGCACGTCCAATTTTATGAACTTCCGGGACCTTTCCCCAGATTTACAGATTATTCACCAGAGAAAGGCATTTCTTTACACTTCATTCTCCTAAGGGCACATTTTTCTTACTAATGGGAAAAGTATTTTCTTCATACAGGTGGTTAATTTTTATATTGTTCATAGAAGAATTTTTATTCTTTACTCTAAAAATTGACCATTGGCCTAAGAGATAAAGTAATTCAAATGAGCAGTCTTCAGGCATTTCCTCTGGTAAGGGAAAGGACACTGAAGATACCAACTGAGGGTGAAAACTGCAGCGCAAACGTCTCCCTTAAATAATGCGACGTAGTGCTGCAGCGTCCTGCAATTTAGTCTAGCTTTAGCGGCGCCCACTGTGCACTCTGATAAGCCCTGTGGGGACTGACCTGGAGTGGACAACCGGGAGAGGCTATTTTTATTTCAAAGGTTTCAGAAACACTGCAGCCTTCTCGGTTGTTTTCAGTCATTTCCAGGAGTCAGAGCATACAGTTACTCTGCAGTGCCATCAACGCACACGACGTTTCATCTTAGGTACTTGGGCTACGAAAATTACTCGGGGAGGGATGAGGCTCACATTTGGGCGGTGAGGTGCAGCGCCCACCTCCGTTCTAAACCAGCTCCCAGGCTCGCGCCTGCGCCTGGGCGCTTAGGAAGCCGGGTGCTGCGGGTCAGGGGTCCTTGAGCCCCACTGCGGACGGCGGAGCCCGAAGCCCGAAGCCCGGCCACACTCCCTCCAGCCCCGGCTCTGCGCCCGTCCCGGGAGACGATCCGGGCGGAGGAGCCCACCCGGGCGCGGGACTCTCGGCGGTGCTCGAAGCTCTCGGGACCCAGGAACCTCTGCCCGGAATCTCGCGCGGCTCCGCAGCCCCGAACCGAACCGAGGCGAAAGGACCGAGGCCGCGTCTCTCCCCAGCGCCGCGTCGCGCCTCTCCCGAGGCCAAGCCGGCGCCCGAGCCCCGCGCCCCCTCCACTCTGGAAACCCGGCCTGGGGGACCCCGGAGCCCGCGCCCTGGGCGCCCTTTCCTCCCGCCTTTGCCTCTTGTGCTGTGTATTAAACCTCTCTGGGAGGTGGGAGAGGAGAAATACCCACCTGCTCCCTCAGACCAGTCCACTGCGCCGAGATTTGCGAAGGGGGAGGCTCGCAGGGTGCGGAGAGCGGGACGAACGCCCAGGCCGCTCGCGGGATTTGCCCTCTGGCGGGCTGGCCGGTTCACTCATATAATCAATGAAGCGCGCGCGAGCCTTTAAAAAGGAGGACGTGCGCGCGCGCGCACTAAACAGCAGCGGTTTGCGGGGCTTTGGCGCGTGTCACGGCCGTGGAGAACGCGCCAAGCGAGTGGCGCTGCAGCAGAAGCTGGAGTCTGGTCGCCGATTCCTTTGTGCTGCTCGGTACCTGCCAGGCGGAGAACGATGACTGAGGAGCCCGAAGCTGGGAGAGGAAAAGAGGAATTCAACATCCGCATCCCTCGAGTACTGGGAAGGAAGCCCGCGCAGAAACATCCGGGGGAGTCGGGGCTGGGACATCACCCTCGCCTCAGCGTGCCACGGAAAAGACAGAAGAACTTCAGGTTTAACATGTGTAGAGTTGGCTTTACAAGGTGAGAAAAGCACAGAATGAGAAATAAGATGCAGCACGGGGCATGCACAGACGTGTGTTTTCTCCTCGTCACACGTGGTACACAGCTTTCACGGGCAAGCTAGAAACCGGCGGTAGACTAAGTACAGCACTTAAAATTTCTTAAAGAAATTGGATAAAGAGAAACAGGATAAAGGGTTTAAGCGATATAAACGTGAGATGTGCAGCTTTCTAGGTAAAAGTTCTCTCTCCTTTTCGTAAGGAAATGTTACTCTGAAACAAGATGAAGCTTAAATTAAAAAGACATAATGTTTAAAAAGTAACATAAAACTGAATAGTCAAACGGGTTATCATTAGTCGAAAGCCACCGGATAAGAGGATGTTTCGATCTCTAGAAATGTTTATTAAATACTTTCAGTATACTGTAGTGTACTCAAATCTGGCCACATGGTTGTGATCCTTCCGAATCCCGAAGTCAGAAATGTCAGGTGTGTAAAAATCTGGACTGAAAAAGACAGCGCTTACTTTTAGGTAGCATTGACAACACCGTAGGGCGCCCAGCCGGGGCTGCGCCCAGCGCACGCACAGTCCTCGGATTGGACCCTCTCGCCTGCCGTCCAGTGACGTCACGCCGACGCGACCTCATGGCCGAGGGCCGCCTTCTTGGGGGCGGAGGGTGGTAAGCCGTTGTCGGGGCGACGCATGTACACAGAAGTCACGCGCTTCTAAGGCGAGTAGTTGGACCAACTGCGGGCTGGGTCCCCGGAACCGAACCGCGGGCTAGTGCAGGGCGGAGAGCGGCTGTAGGCGCCATGAGCCAGAGGCAGGTGCTGCAAGGTAGGGCCCTCGGCAGGAGGACGGGCGGCGCCCGAGGGGCTGGCGGCGGGGCCCCTACCCAGCGAGCCTCCCTCCCCAGGGCTGGAGGAGTACCAGAAAGCCAGGCTGCAGTTCGTGCAGAAGGTGGCGGAGCAGACGACCAGGCCCCAGAACATCGAGACGCTGCAGAACGCGGGTGAGCCTCACTGAACCGCGTCCCCACCCGGACCTCGCCTCTGCCCCGCGACCCAGCGCCGGCCGGGCCTCAGCCTCGCCAGCCCCGCCTGAGCCCTCCCCTCGTCGTTGGGGGCGCGGCACCCCGAGTTCCCGCAACCCACCAAAGGTTGAAGCGTTCGGTTTCGTCTCCAGGGGTGGGGCCGCGAAAGCCAAGCTTCCACATGGACGGAAACATCCCTTCCGTCTGCAGTAGCGTATGGCAGGTTGTCAGGTTGCGTCCAGGCCCCTGGAGTCATTTTTCCTGGATGGGAATCTCTTTTGATTAGGCCGATTTTATCCAGGTGCTGATGCTTGTCACCCTGCCTTTAATCACTTTTTGTTTTCTCATAGCAAAGAATTGCAGACTGGTTTACAGTGTTTCTTGTCTTGGATTAGTGAAAGGGACATGATATGCTTTTCCAAGAGATTCAAAGTAGGTAAAAATAGAAACGTGGTTTAGCGCAATCTTTAGAGCAATTCCTACCCCTCAGTCTCTCCCCTCCACCCTCCTCTTCACTTTCCCTTTCCCTTTTTCTCCCTCTGCAATTTCTTTTTGTATTAAAGATTTCTCCCCCATCATCTGAACTGTAGGTAGCAAGGTAGCAGCTTATCATTATTATGTATAAGAAAACTTCCATTTGTAGGATAGGATCTTATCTTTAGAAAATTTTTTTTTATTGTTCTTTTTGAGATAGGATCTCCATATGCAGTTCAGACTGGGCTTGAGCTCACTTTGAAACCCAGGCTGGCTTCAAACTCACAATGATCGTCCTGCCTCAGCCTTCCAAGTGCTAGGGTTACAGACATACGCCACCATGCCCAGTTAATTTTTAGAATATTGTAAATCAGCACATCATTAAAAATAAATTGAGAACGTTTTGACAGAGGAAGAACATTTAGTCCTAACGTTTACTTTAGATTTCTTGGAGAGGAATTACTACTGCACCCAAGTGCTAATTTTTGTGTCACTGAGATCTTGGTGTTTTTTCTTTGAGTTTTTGTTTTATTTTGAAGGGAGACATATTTAACATGGAGAAAGTGTAATTTTTTTTAATTCTCTCAAAAAAAAAACCTTTTCAGTTTGACATAGTTTAGAGTCACATGAAATTGTAAGAAATAATATAGAGAGATCCCTGGGCCCTTTATTTAGTTTCTCTGAAGGATAACTTCTTATGAGAGTGTCATATCAGAACCAGGATGATGACATTGACAAAAACTCATAGATTTTATTCAGGTTTCCCCAGTAACGTTGTGTGTGTGTGATGCTGTACAATTTTATCTCGTGTGTGTGTGTGTGTGTGTGTGTGCGCACACGCATGCATGTGTATACTATCACCATAATTGAGATGCACAACCCTTTGATCATTACAAGGATTCTTTGTATCACTTACTGCACTGCTGTCCCGAAATGATGTGTTCTAAAAAAGGTATTACAGAACTCATAATCTTACGCAGTTGTTTGCATGTAAACTGTTTTTATTCTCTGTGATATGTGTGTTTATGCACTTATACCCTTCAGTACCTAGAACAACACTTTGCATGTAGTGTTTCATATACACAAACTAATTTCATTAAAGCATTTTACATTTTAAAATGTACTTTTTAAAGTTTTTTTTTATTTCTTTGAGTTATACTCAATGGCCTTTGTGAGTGGATACTTCTTATATGCAAAGATTTACTTTCTAGACTCTCTCTCTCTCTCTCTCTATATATATATATGCAAACTAAAACATTCTTTTAAATGGGAAAATGATGTTATTTTAGAAATTTTAAAATAACGTAGAAACATATAAAACTTAAGGTATAGAGTATCACCTTTTAGTAAAGTACAGTGTAAACTATGGACCCTTTAATCCTTGAAGATAGGTCTTGCGGTATTGCCCAGCCTGGCCTCCCTGGGCTCAAGCGATCCCCTCTGCCTCCATCTCCCAGATAGCTAGTACACATATACACCACTATGTACTGCTCACATTGTGGAATTTAACCACCAGGCTAAGTGATCATCAAAATTATAAGGAATTTAGATTTGACCTTCTATTCATAGTCTGGCTTGTGAAGAAATGGAATACAAAAGGAATATAACAGTGTTTTGAAATGAGTTACTTTAGTCTGTTATCTTAATGACATACTAAGCCTGTTTTCCTCATGAACTTATTTTGAACATATTTCATGTTATGTAGATTTAAGCATTTCTTTTGTTGCAATAGAGACTGATCATGCATATCCCAACATATTTATTCTTTTAATTAAACAGTAACTTGTAAACATTGTTATGAAAACTTTTCTTAGTTACTGAATTTAACCACTCAAATTATTTACTCTTAAAAAAACCATAGCTTTAAATATACTTTTGAATGAACCACAGTATGTGTTTATCAATTATACATTGCAATTACTTTATCCAGGTAAGTGCTTTCATTTTGGTAGTGACTTTGCAATACATTTTACTACTGTCTGTGACATATTGTCTGTATATTTGCAAAGACTTTGTTAGCTCCTTTCCCCCATAGACTGTTAGTAACCATGTGTTATGGACCCAGGGTCATGTGAAAAACAATTTCCAGATAGGGATCCTGATCAACCAGTAGTTCTCTTGCTAAGAATTTTGAATCATTGTATGTGAAAGGAATATTCAAGGTGAGGACTATCAACAGATTTTTATTGTATTTTAAATATCATGTTTTTTTGAGGTGCTGAATTGGCTTACTTACTGTATCCAAAGTGATCAAAGTGTTGCAAGATCTCTTTAGAATATTTAAAGAATAAATTTGTTTTCTAATCAAAATTGCTACTAAGGAGAACTATGTACAAAATGTCTATAAGGATTTTTTCCTTAAATCAGAAATGATGAATGACAATGGTTTTATTTCTTATAAATCAAATGAAAACACACAAAAACATTAAAAAGTTCGTTATAATATCTTCTTATGTACTCTCAAACCCTGTAGGTTTGAACCATTGCATCTTGCAGCTATTTAAAAATTAATTTTGATACTTCCACAGAATAATCAGCAACACATGACTGTAATAGTAAGGATAATACATTGTTTTACCAATGATAGAATTTCAGCAGTTGGAGGTAGTTGGTTAGTTATAAAATTTAAGAAATATATTTTATGGCTTTTGGGGATACAAAGTGATAATAAAAGCTCCAAGAAAATTATTTTTATACTGGTTAACTACATAGAATAAACTTCTAAATGATTTATTTATGTAAGTGAGGGTAAAGTTTGTAATATTTTATGTACAACCTGTAGTAAAATGTGGCAAGTCAGTACTTATGTCTGTTTTCTGAAATATAAAAATAAAGAAGTTAATATAACACTTTAAGTAGACATCTGTATGAAACCATTTTGCTAACTGAGGTAATTGGGTTCAGGATTCAAGAAAATAAGTAATATATGATATATAATTTTAAACGATGTGTGTGGAACTGAGTGAAAATCTTCAGATTATTTAGTACCTCAACATGCTATGAGAAGGAAAGCCTCTTATTACCATTTCATAATGTTGTTAAAACAGTAGGTGCATTGTTTTGGGGTGTTTTTTTTTTTGGTACTAGGAATTGAAATTAGGACCTTGTGTTTGCCAGACAGGCACTTGTGCCACTAAGCTATGTCCCCAGCCCCAAAACACGTGCTGCAATTCTTTTACAGAAACCTGTGGTTCTAAAGGAAAGTGCAACAGAAAAGACAATTAGCAGAATGACTTCAAAAAATGTAACCAGTCATGCTATTTAAATTTGATGTATTTTGTCAATATAGAAAGAATTTACCACTTTGAGAGGCTGAGCCACGAGGATCACAAGTCAAGCTCAGCCTGGGAAACTTAGCAACATACTGAGTGAGACTCCTCTCAAAAAATAAACAAGGCTGGGAATAAAGTTCACTGTGAAGGCTCTGGGTTTAATTTCTTGTAACCACGTATACACAAATCCACAGAAGAGCTTAAAGTTGTGAATATAAAAGATAATTAGCCAAAGTACTGGCATTTTCTTAAATATGAATGGAGAAATTTGTTACATATGCTTAAGTGGCAAATATGCCAGGAAGTTATAAAAATTCTGAATTTGTATGTACCTAACAATTTAGGACATATTTTTCCCAAAATCAAGAGATTCCTCAGTTTTATTCTGTGCTCCAAACTGCTATTATTACATGAGAATTTATGTGTTTTATTATCAAAGCACTGGGACAAAGACTGCAGGCAATAAGTCTCAGTGTTTTCTTAAAAAAATTGGAAATTTAAAAAATAACATATAGATGAACTTCTAAGAGGGTGGGACTTAGAAATGACAAACATTGAGGGGTTAAAATTTAATGGTATAGGTTAAATTTTTGTTTTTTGCAAAAAACTTTGAATAAATATTCTACAATTCTACATTACATTTGTATGTTTCAAAGCCTTTGTTTTTCTGCTTGCAAATTTTCCTACTTTTCTTTTTCTCATTAATTTCTCTTCATTCTTTATGGCTGCTTACGTGTTGAATCTTTAGGGAAGCCTTCTCTGAGCTCTTACAGTCAGTTAAGTATCTTAATTTATGCTGCTCTGGCTCTTAGTATTTCTCTTTTATAGTACTTACGGTGTTTATCAATAGCTTAGTTCTGTTTTCCTCAGTACTCATAAATTCTATGCCTATCATAATTTCTTTTCTCTTGATTTAATCATATTTTCATGAGTGAATGTTCTCTCTAATCTTGGTTAGCTTCAATAATCCCTTGTTCTGCTCACTCCTGCCTTCTTTCTCTTCTGCTCTCTTCTCTAGTTTCCCAAAGTGTGATCATGTTTTATCTTCCAGCCTTACTTCTACTGTATTTTTCATTTATCTCTGTTTTATCCACTATCCCTCTTAAATTTCCCCACATAGTGTAAAACCATTGTACCAAGGGAAGCACTTGCATACAAGCTTCCAATTTATGATGGGTTTTTTAATATAACTAGATCCTGCTCCTATGGTTAAAAGTACCAAATTAATAGTTGCCACAGTTTGTCAGTTTCTAAGCTGTGCTTGATGCTGTTGTTATTACTAACTGTACTACTTTAGCTAGGATGTCATATCTGTTGTAATCAGTTGTTCTTGGGCCGGGGATATAGCTCAGAGGCATAAGCACAGGTCCTGAGTTCAATTTCTCGTACCAAAAAAAAAAAAAAGAAAACAAATCAACTGTTCTTCCTTGTATAATAGTTGTGGGAGGCTCTGGAGTAATACCCATCATCATTGCCCGGAACCAAAGGACTGAGAACTGAGCAAAATAGATACCAACATTTCACCCTTAATAAATTGTGAACATAGGATCTTGGGAGAGATCCAAAACCAAGAACCTCCTACACATGGTAGATCCCTGAGGAGCACATTTCCTAGGGAGTCCATGATGCTAGTGATAAAGTTACATACTACAAAAATTCACAAGATTCAACACAGAAAACAAAACACAAATTTTAAAAATAGAAAATGATAAGATAGAGAAGCAAAATGCAAGCCCAGACCTTCAGCCCACCCAGAACAAGTCCAGGGGGCAGTGAGATAGGAGAAAGTGGGAGACTCATGAATTTCTGAAATGATAGCAACAGAAGGAAAGAGACACATCCATGAGACTATAGAGGAAATCACATGAGAAATAATCTCTCAGGTGAAAAAAGAAATGACAACTATAATGAAGAACTTTCTCAGAAAATCTAGAGTAAACACAGATTTTAAAAAATAGAGGAGCACAGGAAAATGATGGGAACCATGAATACCCAACATAAGAAAGAAATGGAATGCATGAAACATACTCAAATGTATCCAGGAAATTAAAAATCCATTGAAAGTCTGAAAAACTGCATGAATGAAAGTGAAGAAAGATTGTAAGACCTTGAAAACAGAATCAAGGCCAGTGATCACAAAAGGAAAGATCTTTTAAAGATAACAAGGGATGAGGAAAAGACAATTCAACATCTGCAAGGAGGTACAAAGAACAATATAATTGGCATCCATGAAAAAGCAGGAGTCAGCACAAATGACATAAAAGACTACCTGCAGAAGTAACAGAAAACTTCCCAACCAGGGGAAAGTATGTGACATACATATACATGAAGCATATAGAACTCCATTTAGACATGACCAAAATAAATCTACACCCAAGCATATAATAAAGATCCCAAAAATTCAGCACAAAAACAGAATATACAAAACTGTCAGAGGAAAGAAACAAATTACCTATAAGGGAAATCCCATTAGAATTACAGCAGACCTCTCAACAGAAACCTTGAAGTCAAGGAGAGTTTGGAGTGAAGTGTTTCAAATTCTGAAAGAAAACAATTTCCCACCCAGATTCAAAACTATCTTTCAAAATTGATGGAAAAATAATACTTCCATGACAAAGAACATCAACATTCATGACCACCAAACCACCTCTACAAAGTGTATTGAAAGATACACTAGAAAGAGTTAAAAATGACCACAATTCCAATAACATCAGTATGAAGAGACCACCAGGTAGGGAAGCAACAGGTATAAGACAGGGAACCAAGAGCAGGAATATAATATGGCAAAGATAAACCAATACATATCAGTTATAACCATTAATGTAAATAGTCTCAATTTACTAGTCAAACAAAGTGGAAAGAATGGATCAAGAAACAAGATCCAACAGTATGCTGTATATAAGAAACACATTTAATTAAAAAAAAATTTATAGACCAGAAGTCAAAGGATGGAAAACAATACTCCATGCAAACAGGATGCCAGAAAAAAGCAGAGGTAGCTCTTCTATTTGCAGACAATGTGAACTTCAAGCCAAGAATGATCAAAAGAGACAAAGATGTTCACTACATACTTATCAGGGGAAAAATTCAAGAAAAGGTAACAATCATAGATACATATGCACCAAATACAGGTGCACACAACTATATAAAATATGAATGGGTATGAACATTCAAATAAGCACTATCACAATTGTAATGGGGGACTTTAATACCTTATGGTCACAAATAAATGGATCAACCAGACAAATCAGCAAAGAAATATCAGAACTGAACAAATCCTGTGAACAAATGAACTTAGTAGATGTTTTCACAGTGTTCCACCCAACAACATAAAAATACACATTCTTCTCAGCTGTGCAGGGGATGTCCTCTAAAATAGAATACATACTAGCCCATAGAATATGCTTAAGTAAATGCAAATGAAATTATCCCATACATGTTATCGGACCATCATGCAAGAAAATTAGAAATCAATGACAAAGTATAAAAATTCCATAAACACATGGAAATTAATTAACACCCTCCAACCACTGGGTCACAGATGAAATTAAAGAAGAAATTAAGCCATATCTACAATTAAATAAGAATGGCAGTACAACATACCAGAAATGGTGGGATGCAGTAAAAACAGTCTTAAGAGGGAAATGTATAGCAGTGAACTTTCACATCAGGAAAACAGATGTAGCTCAAATAAGCAATCTAATGTTGAAGCTAAAACTTCTTGAAAAAGAACAAGTTAAGCTCAAAACCCTTGCAAGGTTAGAAAAGATCAGAGAAGAAATTAATGCAACTGAGACTAAGAAAACAATATAAATAATCAGTGAATTAAAAGAGTTGTTTCTTTTAAATATTAAATAAAGTTGATAAAGCCTAGGCAACCTTATCAAAAAAAGGAAAGAATATGTAATTAGGAATGAAAAGGGTGAAATCACTATGGATAGTGTGGAAATTCAGAAGATCATCAGTATCTACTTTTAAATACAGAAGAAATAGATTCCTAGATACATGCAAATTACCAAAGTTGAATTAAGGTATAAAAAATTCTACATAACACAGTGTTAGTCAATGAAATTGAAAATGTCATTAAAAACTTAGGAACAAAGAAAAGCCCAGGTCCTGGACAGATTCACTGCTGAATTCTACAAGAAATTTAGAAACAATTTAATGCCATTACTCACACTCTTTAATGTAATTGGAAGGGAAGCAATGTTTGCTAATTCATTCCTGGAGGCAAATATTAGCCTCATACCAAAACCAGAAAAAGACCCAACCAAAAAGGAACTACAACCCAATCTCCCTAATGAACAGATCCAAAAATCTTTAGTAAGATACTAGCAAACAATGTGGCAATTTGTGAAGAAGATTATACACCATGAAGAAGTATGATTCATCCCAAAAATTGCAGAGAAGTTTCAACATACACAAATAAATGTAACATACCATATTAAGAGAGCCAAGGACAAAAATCACATGATCATCTCAATAGATGCAGAAAAACCATTTGGCAAAGTCTAAAACCCTTTCATGATAAAATCTCTACAGAGAATTGTAATAGATGGTCTTTATCTCAATCTGATAAAAGCCATTTATGCCAAACCAATAGACAACATTATACTGAATGAACAAACACTGGAAGTTTTCACTCCAAAATCTGGAAGAAGAAAAGAATAAAACTTTGAAACCTTAAACTTTATGATCTGAGAAGATGAAAAGAGTAGTACAAAGGATGCTATTGGTAGGTAGAAAGATACAGAATTAAGTAAAGGTAAGAGAAAAACAGACAAGAAATAGAAGATAAAGAAAAGAAAAGAAATTGTATTGACTAAAAATAAATAATTAAAAATTAAAAGGAGAAAGAGGGAAAAAGAGACAAGACAGGTCAAATGAAGCTTTCACAAGTCTTAGAAAAAAGAGAAGAGAAAAAGGAACATAAATAAAAAGAATTGGATGCAATGTTAACACTCACAAAAAACAAAAGCAAAAAACCAACCAAACAAAAAGAACAATAACAACAAATCTCACTTTGATTCCAAATATGTAGTTTTCTTCTAGGATCTATGGTTTTAAGTCATTGTCAAATTCAAGATGTTTCCCTGCTGTCACTAGTAGAAAAAGGCAATCATAACCAGAATCCATGCTGATTGACTACTGGCTAAAGTAGTGCAGTTAGCAATAACAATAGCATGAAGCACAGCATAGAAACTGACAGACTGCGTTACTTTTAACCAAAGGAGCAAGATCTACCTTTACATAAGAAAATCCAATGTAAACCAGAAACTTGTATCCACTAAGTTTCATCTTAATAGAGTGATTTTACCATTAGGGGTGAAAATTTCAGAAGGATGAGGACAAAACAGATAAAGACAAATACAGTAGAAACAAGGCTGAACAACAAAGGGTGATCACATAGACTTTGGGACACTATGAAAGAAAACAGGAAAAAACAAATGAAGGAGGAAGCAAAAGAACACTGAAGCAAACCAGAAAGACTAGAGACAATGTTCACTGACAGAAAAACATCAAAAAACCTAGAAAGAAATTTGAGGAAATAGAGAAAGGAGCAAAACAAGTAGTAGAAGTATAGCCAAAAAAAAAAAAAAAAAAAAAAAAAAAAAAAAAAAAAAAAAAAAAAAAAAAAAAAAAAAAAAAAAAAAAAAAAAAAAAAAAAAAAAAAAAAAAAAAAAAAGCCACACAGAAAATGGAAAATGAAATAAACACAAATATGAAGAAGAAACAGCAACAGCAGCAAAATCAACGCAATTCCTCTTAAGTCCCCAGTTCTGTGGTAGTGTCCAAATCAGAGACCAAAACTTCCCTTGGTGACCCTGCCACGTCTACAATAGGATTCTTGCTGGATGAGGGGCTGATCATGGACTCTGGATGTGGGCTCTGGGGCCAGTCTTCCGCCAGCCACTTTTTAGATATCCCTTGGTCTCCTGCCCTCATCTCACCATGTTTGTCTCTACATTGCTCTTACTTGCAGTGGTGCCCTCAGACAGAGACAGCCAGCACTGCTCCCAGTCCTGTGGCCCCTCCTAGTCCTTGGACCGCCTCCTGAATTCCACACCCAGTGGCGCATCTCCTCTTCCACTTACGGTCACAGGGAGGATGTGGGTGTTACTGGCCAACTCACCTTGACACCACTGTGGGAGGAGCCCAGGAATGCTCAGACTCTTCTCCCTCATAGCAAGAGTGCTGACTTGCCACGCACTGTTTTGCCTCTGTCCAAGGCTTCTTAAATCCCTCCTCCATCTCTTTCACACCACTGGGCACAGGGTAGGAGGGGTCACACTGTGCCATTCACTGCAATCCTTAACCTTGGTGTCCCACTTAGTTGCTTTGATGCAAGAAACAGAAAAGAAAACCGGGAGCCCTTCGGGAAGCAGCAGGTTCCTGGTCACTGTCCTCCATGTGTGCTGCTGAGATTTGCTGCCAGGCTACAGTTTCCTCTGTTTGGAGCAAGGTAAAGGTGGCAAGAGGCCTTTCATCCCAAATCTGTCCTGTGTGACTTGAGTTAGCCACACTACATCAGTCCAGCTGTTTTTTTTAAACTTCCCACAATGGCATTTACTGGTCCATGTGCAGGCTGCAGTCGCACCAGCAGACCTGTGGGCTTCGCCGTTTTATAAAATCTTATGTCTATGTTTTATTTGATCTACAAGTCTCTTATTTCAGATTGATTTTGGCATCAGGATGTATGTCTCTGCCTTTCATCCAGTCACCTACGTTTTAAATAATTTTCTCTGGATAGGTCCAGTTTGGCTTCTCTTCTATTCAGTCATGTTGAATTCTTCTCCTCTTTATTTCTATTGTAAATGTTTCTGGGGCTAGCATGATAAAAGCATATAATAATATTTGGTTTTTTTAAGTTTTATTAGATAGAGCAAGAGACAGAGGCAGATAAAACAAGCCTTTATTGCTGGCGTGGAAGATTTGCAAAGACTCTTGGAGGAGGGACCTGGGGAATGGGCTCTTATTAGGTTGGAGGTGGTGTTCATATGGGCCAGCAATGTGTCATATTTCAAGGGGATTGGGAGTTAGTGTGTGCGCAAAAGAGAGTAGGAAGTTTATCCTGGGTCTGAAGAAGAACAAAGAAGTGTGTGTCCTGGCCAGTGCCTTTTTTGGGATTCTGTATGTTTATCAGCTTTTATGTATCAAGATATGGTTTTAAAGGACATGAAATAATAAGTTTAATAACCTGGTAGAGATTAAACAAGTTAAGGGGTACTTTGTTCCAGTTTGAATTCTGTCACTACCTTTCTTCTAACCTTAGGCTCTAAACAGTATCAGTAAAGCAGAAATAGCAGTTGACCAGTTTGCACACTTTATAGTAACCAAAGTTAAAGAGATGGAATATCTAGTAAAATAAAGAATATATAATTGTAATTAGTATCTCTCTGTCCCTCAGTTTCTAGTACACAATATTTAATAATTATCAGTAAAGATTATAACCTTGTTTTACGATCTGCTAGTTGAATAAATCACTTAACCTTTCTCAGCCTCAGTTTCTTCATCTGTAAAATAAATACAATAATAGAGTCCACTTCATCATTTAGTTGTGAAAGTGAATAAATATAGCAAAAATTCCATAGAACAGTGCTAAGATATGATAAATGCTTGGTAAATATGTTACTTTTCTTATTGTTTATTGTCCTCTAACATACTCAATTCTAGGATGAATATTATAGGAGCTAGTAACACAGTGTACTTCCTTATCTCAAGGAATTCATTTGGAATAGTATTCATGAAGCCTTTTCTGAGTGTGGATCCCTAGCTGAATGGCCCTTCTAGCACCCTTGGCTCTGAGAGAGATCATGATAAGATTTCCAAAATAAATTGTATTTTCAGTTGTAATCAGAGAGAAGACCACATTTAAGACTTCATTGAGAAGAAAGAATAAGCCTTAAAGGGATTTGCAAATTGTAGGAAAACCTACCCTGCCTCCCTTTCCTGCAGGCCAGAGTAGCCATTATTACACACACCCTACCTCCTCCGCCTTCCTCCTTAGAACTCTGTGAGGTCACATGGCTATTTACTTGCTGAATCAGAGGTTTTAACTCTTTGCTACCTCCAAAGTTTCTTATTCCCGTGCTATGTTGCCTATTTGATAACTGCAGTGTGTATGATTTTATACCTTTATCCATTCAATGCTTTAAATAGCACATTAGATTTTAGTTGACATTTTTGTTTTTACTGACTTTTATCATTACTTTTCTTATCTACAAATATACAATAAATTGTGTGTTTGCTCTTTAATTTAAATTTTGCTGATTTCTGTTTTTTAAAATTTATCTCAGGTGTAATATCTTTGCTGAGGCCTCTTCTTCTCGATGTGGTCCCAACAATTCAACAGACTGCCGCTTTGGCTCTTGGGAGACTGGCCAATTACAGCGATGATTTAGCCGAAGCAGTTGTAAAAGGGGAAATCCTTCCACAACTTGTTTATTCATTGGCAGAGCAGAATGTAAGATTTTAAACAAAAAAACTTATGCAGTTTTAGATTTTTAAAAAAATTATAGTTTGTGCATAGTCATAAACTTGTAGGCTTTAAAATTGTTAGAATATTAGCATAACCTTAAATTCTCCGAACTGTGCATATCTTTGGGGTATTTTGTGTTGGGGATAAAATGCAGTTTTTGTCTCTTACTAATGTAAACAGATAGTTGACTTAAATATTTTTAGGGAATTGTAAACTAAACAGATTTTTGTACATGGGAATTTTAAAGAGCTACAGGATCAGCCTTACGGAAGACCGTAAGGCCTTAGGCAAACAAATAGTAGCTTTCAGCAATCTTACATGCAAGTGAAATCTGGTACTGTATCCAGAGACAGCCTTGAATCAAGGGCAGAGAACAACCAAAAGGGAGAATATGTGCTTAGTGGAAGGTCTGATAAAACAGTTTTTACCAAGTAAACAAGCTTGTCTACACCATTTGACACTATAAGTACCTGCATATGTTCCCTTCCTATATGGTGCTAATCTGCATTTCTATGTAGCGCCATTTTTTATTGAGTGCTTTTAGATAGGGTCATGGACTGTTGTTTCTACCCAGCTAGTTTATCATAACATCCTAGCTACTCAGGAGGTTGAGGCATGAAAATCACAAGCTCAAGGCTAAAGTGATCAACTTAGTGAGATCCTGTCTCAAAATAAAACTAACAAGGGCTGGTGATATACCTCAGTGGTAGAGTGCTTGCTGAGCGTGCACAGAACTCTTCTTTAAATTCTCAGTCCTGCAAAAAACAAGCACACAAAAACAACTTGTACACAAATATTCAAAGCAGCATTATTCACACTAGCCAAAAGGTAAAAGGAATGTAAGTCCATGTGCAGGTGAGTGAATGAACAAAATGTATATCTGTACAGCACACTATTATGCAGTCATAAACAGGAACAATGTGTTGATGAAGGCTGCAACACAGATGACTCTTAGAACATGCCACATGGAAGACCACAAATATGAAGACCTGTATTATAGGATACTGTTTAGATGAAATATACAGAATACAGAAATCCATACAGGCATAAGCAGATAGGTGATTGTTCTGGGGGAAAGAATAGAGGGACTGCTTAATTTATATGGGGCTTTTGGTGGGGTGATGAAAGTATACTGGAACTAGATAGTGGTTGTACCACATTACCAATGCACTGCATGCCATTGAATTATGCACTTTATTTATTTGGTCCTTTTGAGACAGGGTTTCAGTATGCAGTTCAGGCTGCCCCGGAAACTCACTTTGTAACCCAGGGTGGCCTTAAATTGCAGGAATCCTCCTACCTTAGCCTCCCAAGTCCTGGGATTATAGATGTGTACCACTACATTTTTGTGATACATGTATTTTGCCAGAATTTAAGAAATAAACCCTAAATGTACAAAAGTTTATTATTGATTGAAGAATCACTTGCTAATGCCTCCAAAACGAATACCAAAACTTTTATTTTTGTTCTAGATATGTTTTCTTTAATGAATACTGTTAGACATCCTTCCTCCTGGATTCTTAGTGCTTCTCTTTGAGAAGAGAGTCTGTGTTTTTGTGTCTCACATAGAAACTTCTCAACAAAAGTTTAATACTTCTAAAGAGACAAAAAATACTATACAGAAAAGTGTGAAGTCATTCAGAATAGAAAGCATTATTTACAAATTTCTGTCTCTTTCACCTGTAATTCATTTCTCAGGCTTAACCTCCTCTTTATGATGTACAAAGTCCTGTGGTTTTGCTTCTGCTTTTTTAAAAGTGATTCTTTTCATGAAGAATAGGAGGGAGGAACATTAGAAGTTTAGAAGTAAAAAGTAGAGAAAGAAAAGTAGAAAGTGTCAAATGTAGGAACTGTAGTTAGAAGAGACTATTGAAACCTGTAAAGTATAAATTTGACAGTTCTGCAAATAAAAGGTCCAATTAGCTGAAAGTAATGTGACAACAATAAATGTATTATCATTATATTTATACAGTTATAAGAAAATCTATGGAAAATTACTTGAAAACTTTTCCCTAATTCTAATAAGAAATTAGTAGAAATTGGGTTATTGCTATAACTTAAAAAACTAAAGACAGGGCTGGGGATATAGCTCAGTGGAATAAGTGCTTGCCTAGCAAGCGCACGGTCCTGAGTTCGATCCCCAGTACCGAAAAAAAAAAAAAACTAAAGACAACATAATCCATTAAAACATTAGTACTTTTGTTTGTCTTTTTGAGACAGGGTCTGTCTGTGAAGTTCAGGCTGGCCTTGAGCTCACGTTGAAGCCCAAGCTGGTCTCGAATGCACAATAATCCTCCTGCCTCAGCCTCCCAAGTGCTGGGATTACAGGCATGTGTCACCATGCCCGACATTAAAACATTAGTACTAAGATAGCATATTTCTTACAGTAGTAATATCCATTTTTTAGTTATAATGTGTTAAAAATATACCTATATTTTTTCTCTCTCCTATAATTATTATTATGTCACTATTTTAGCCTAATAGAAGGCTTCCAAAGCAGGTGCTCTAGAGTTAGATACCTAGTCACTTTTTAGTAGTCACTGTAAGAAATAGAAAATTAAAATGTAAAGTACATTAATTGGATTTTATTAATAAAAGTGTTATGAGACTTACTGTGTTATTGTAACCATAAAATGGTAATGTTATAACCAAAGTAGTACTATATATTTAATTTTTATAACAATAGGAAGAGAAACTCTTGTATGTCAGTTTCATTTTCTCATTTTTTAATCAGATAAAATTTATGTATAGAAAATATTACAAATATAAAGCAGTTTTAAAAATTTACATAATGATAATTTGCTTTTCTCTTCTTAAAAATCCATTTCTGGAAGAGAAAAATAGCTTACATCCCTTTGTTTAGCTTATTTATTTGCCAGGAGAAGTTTTAAAATATCTCATGAATGTTTTGCCTTTATGTTTATGTGAAGGAACAAGGCTATTATTTTGGGCTAACTTGGGACACCAGAAAAATTAGTTGAGATTATTAAACTATACTTAACCACTGAGGTAAAGTAAAGGAAATGAACTCATCAGTTCACAAAGTTTAGTTACACACACTAATAATCCAAGAGTTCCCATTGGATCAGACAGTACCTATCAGTGTAA
The DNA here is from genome assembly GCA_004027595.1 of Dinomys branickii. Lineage (NCBI taxonomy): Eukaryota > Metazoa > Chordata > Mammalia > Rodentia > Dinomyidae > Dinomys > Dinomys branickii. The sequence goes on from PVLD010009389.1 coordinate 47,536, forward strand.
TGCAGATGCACAAAGTTCCATTACTTTATGAATTTGTGGCATATCGCTATTTATCTTTTATTCTGTAGCATTTTTATATTTTTATTTATTTATTTATTTTTGTCTTTTTGAGACAGGGTCTCGCTTTGCAGTTCAGGCTGGCCTTGAGCTCACTTTGTAGCTCAGGCTGGTCTCGAACTCACAATGATCCTCCTGCCTCAGCCTCCCGAGTGCTGAGATTACAGGCGTGCGCCACCACACCCAGTGTCTGTAGCATTTTTAAGTGGATACTTCAGAGTAAAACATTTGAAATATAATTTAAAACTGACCTCATTTTCAGTTTAGTTACTGAATGGAAGCAATTGAAGACTATAAAATAGTCAAAATGACTTTGCAGAATCTTTTTCATCTTTTGTATTCAAAAACAACTGAGCTTTATATTATTGTCATTTTAATATTTTCTTGGCTCTACTCTATACTTTGTGTGTGTGAGTAACAATTCATCTTGAGTGTGGTCTGTCTCACCCTGGCAGCGCTTCTACAAGAAAGCCGCTGCCTTTGTGTTGAGAGCGGTTGGTAAACACTCTCCCCAGCGGGCGCAGGCCATAGTTGACTGTGGGGCGCTGGATGCACTGGTGATTTGCTTGGAAGACTTTGACCCCGGAGTCAAGGAGGCTGCAGCCTGGGCACTTGGATGTATTTCAAGACATAATGCAGGTAAGGGGGCATGTTGGAAAATTTAAGTAAATCCAGTTTTTAAACTTTACTGCAGAATGGAGTTTTAAGGATGCTTTTGTGTATTATGAGAGATCAGTTTTAAATGACAGCCAAGTTGTTTGGATCACATATCCACAAAACACCTCTACATTTCAGTCTTTATCTGAGCAGAAGGGAACTTAAAGAAGGGAAGGATAAGGGTGTGGCAGTCCATGGGAGTGTGGCATCAGGCCTGAGTCTCAAAGACCTTGGTAAATTTGTTCAGTTACAAAGATTATTGTGGTCTGCAGCCCTCAACGGGATCACTGGGTCTGTGCTGTCTCTCATGATAGAGCATTTTAAGATAGCAGAGTCACAGCACAGGAGTGAGTGAAGACATGGCTGTAACTGTAGAAAATATGTTTTCCGCTCCTATTGGGCTGGGAGGAGGAAAATGAGACGTTTTCGCCTAAGAATTGGGATCTTAGTGGAGTCTTAAAAATGAGACTGAGGCTCTTGGGCAAAGGCTGTGCTGGCTCACCCAGATAATAAGAAATACACAGGGAACAGAATTGCCCCACCACATTATAGAAGTTTCTTATGAACAAATAGCATAAGAAGAAAATAATTCTTTTTAACAAACACATGGGAAAGTAAACTTTAATAGCAGTCAACAAACTGGAGTTGTAAACATCAGCAAACTATCTTTTCCCCTGTCATTGAGTAGGGAATAAAGTAGCAACACAGCCGAGTGGTTAAGAGCACTGCGGCATTAGGCAGCATATGTGTGAGTCCCAGTACTACCACTTAGCTGCTGTGCAACCACAAACACAGCTTTTTAACTTTGTAAACCTTAACGTCTTCATCTTCAAAAGAGGGGAGCTAATGGTAATCACTGAAGAGATGCTTGGTAAGGATGATGATGTAACATGTAAAGCCCTTAGACCAGTGCTTGGCATATGGTAAGTACTCAGCTAATAGAATATTTTAGTGTGAATACTGAATATTGAAGAGTATGTTATAATGTTTATGATTTTTAGTCAGGTATGTGCCTGTAAAATAAGCTGCTTGTGGGGCTGAAAGACATTGAGGCAGGAGGCAGGAGAATTGTCAGTTGGAGGCCAGTGTGGGCAAAACACTGAAACATCTCAGTAAAAGAAAAATATAAATAATGTTTATGCTATTGGAGAAGGGACTACAAACTTCATAAGCCCATAGAAGGTAGGTTGACAGAAACTAAGTGATGAAAGAGTTCATGCTTGCCCTAAAAAGCCTGCTTTAAAGAAAAAAAAAGCCTGCTCTAAAGGTCAGCCTTAATAAAAGAACCCCGCTGACCACCATGGTGTGAGCAGCTTCCCTCTGCCCAGGTCCCTCTGGTGCGTTTTTGCCATGGAGCCCATTGACCATACAAGGCCTGCAGCTTCTGAAACTGTGAGCCAAAATGAACTGCCCCGCTTTTTAAGTTGTGAGTGCTGGCTGTTGTGTTCAGCAGTGGAAAATTGACTAAGAAAGATTTGATCCTGGGAGTGGGGCTATTGCTGTGACTACCTGATCATGTGGTTTAGAAGTTTTTGGAAGTGGTTCATGGAATAAGTTTGGAATGGTCTGGAGATGCTAGCTATTAAAGCCCTAGACTGCTGTATGCCAAGATTGATGAGATATTCTGGCAAAAGCTCAGAAGTCCAGAATGTGAATAGAAAAACAGAGAGTAAAGGCCAGACTCAGGAGGCTTCAGTTGGGAATAAGGATTCCATTGGTGGTTGGACTTGAGGCCACATGTATACTGTACTGGCAGAAAATTTTTCTACATTTTGTCTATTTTCTGAGGCTCTAGAGGAGACTGAGATTAAGGCTGGTAGACTGATTAACCTGGTGGAAAAAATTTCAAGGCAGCCCAACAATCAGGCTGTGGCATGGATGCTTCTGGACGCTTCCAGCCAGGTTTACAGTGAAAACCAGGAACAACAAGCCCATTTTAAAAGTTTATCATTTTATCAAATAGGAAACAACTGAAAAATTAGAGCAAAGGACAGAAGGATTGCTGAAAGATTAGCATTAAAAAGAAGTCAGATAATAGAAAAGATGTTTTCATGGCATCTCAGAAATCAGAAAGACCTATGGTTGACAGGCTGAAGGTTGTAAAAATAGAAAGGTAGTCTCCTTTGAAAAACTGCCTCAGCATCCCAAGTAGCTGCAATTACAGACATGCGCAACTGCATCTAGTCAGATTGAATATTTCTGATGAAATTTAGTAGCTTTGAGACAATCTTCAAATGCAAAACATACATTGGCGTATTTGACTGACTTGATTTTTTAAAGGAACTAGAATTATTGTCTTTAAAGCAAATGTATACATGTAAATGCTTGAGCACTCAAATACTCAACCCATGTGTTAGGGCTAAACCAATGGCTTTAAAGATTGGATGGAAGTAAACAAGATGGAAATAATGAGCATAGGAAAAGATGACGTTTGTGAGTATGAGAGAAATGTCACATGAGACTTTATTATAATACACAAATTGCCTGTCCATGCTTGTCTTACTTCTGCATGCAATTAGAAATACCAGTCACTCGGCTCAAGTTATAGCTGATGTGAGTCACTGTTACCTGTGGTTGTTGCCTCATGGAAGTATGGATGGTAGTCAGACTGCACAACGGCCTCCAGTGATGTCTATCATGTGTCAGTCACATCCTTGGAGAATATCCCCCAGTCTACCATTAAATGATAGCAGAAGCGATGGCATGGTATTTCCAAAGTCAAATTATGACCCTCCTGGCTGTTGTCTTGGGTCCTCTCCTTTGGATTACTCCCTCTCTGTGAGAAGCCTTGTCAAATGTACCCTGTTTAGAAGCTCACATGGTGAAGAACTGAAGATTCCTCCTAACACTGCCGTGAGTATGCTCAGAAGGATGCTAAATCCAGCTGACACCTTGATTGTAGCTCACAGGCCCTAAGCTTGAACCACCCAGCTAGGCTACTACCAGATTCCTGACATGCATGAAATGTGAAACACTAAATGTTTGTTTAAACTGATAAGTAGGGGGGCTGGAGGTACAGCTCAGTGGGCTAAGTGCTTGCCGCTAAGCACTACAGCCCTGAGTTCGATCCCCGGTCCCGGAAAAAAAAAGAAAAAAAAATAAACTGATAAGTAGGGCCATGTAACTATAAAGAAATGGTTTATTTATGACTTTCTTATATTTTTTAATGAAACAGATTAAAATATAGCTTTTGTAGGGCTTAGAAGCCAGAGCTAAAAGCAGTGCTGTTAAATTACAAAGCCATCAAGTTAAGTGGAATAGAGTTCCAGAAGTTTCTTCATTTCTAATTTTCAATGTGAGTGTTAATACATACTTTTGTCTCCTTTTTTTGTTTTGGAAAGTCTCCTCATTTTGACTCCTTTTTATGAGTTCTCAGAATCACTCAATTTTGTCCCATTTTTTCTCTCCTACATCCCATTATGAGCAGAAAATTGAATTGAATGCCTAATACAGATTTAGATCTCCTCCACCTCAGGCTGTTGAAGATTGGATTTTAGCAATTTCCTGAAATTCTCCTCTGAATTTTCGTATATAACCTCTGCAGTGTTTCTTCCTTTATGACTTCCAAGAATTAAAAGTAGAAGGAGTATCACCTATCCATACCATACCCACCTATCCATACCATAGTGCCACAGATTATTTTAAAAGGTGTAAGATTTAAGCCTGAGGTTGAGAAAGGTAGTTGAGGTTACATAACTGGCTACGGATGGGCTCACAAGTCTGTGCCCCAGCTGTCAGAGCCTGCCAGGCAGACACAAGAGTGACTGGTACGGGAGCACCAGAGAAATCGGTAATAGGGAAAAGGAGAAAGATACACTAATGAGAAAAAGAGCAGTGAAAGAAGAAGGACGAAGGAGCCAGAGTAGAAACACACGGTACGGTGTGCACGTAGGGACATCACATTATCACTTGTATACAGCGGTACCTTGTGGCTGACCGGGTCCAGGAGGCATGCTGAGTACCAAACATAATAAGCACCAAACTGGCTTGGGAAGGGTGGAGAGTAAGAGGCAGTCAGCTAGGGATATAGCTCAGTGGAATAAGTGCTTGCCTAGCAAGCGCAGGGTCCTGAGTTCGATCCCCAGTACCACAAAAAAAAGAGGCAGTCAGCACTGACAGTTCCAGTTTGCGCGTCGTCTACCAAACAAGTGTGAACAGAATTTTCATGTCCAAATGCATTAAGAGCTGGTACTGAACTTTTCTGAAATTCATTGAACTTTATATATTAGAACAATATTTCTGAGGAACAGTGTGTGCCGCTCAAGAGCGGACCCTGACTTTGTAGACCATTTATATCTGGAGATACAGAGATATGAACTTGGAGGTACACAATTGCTGGTCACAGTTCTGGTCCTTATGAACTATCTTCATGGCAAATTTTTTGCTGGGACTGTCCTCAGTCTTCTGACTTTTAGCATCACTTTTCTGGAGAGAACAGAAAATAGCTTAGGATGGTGTCTTAGTTTCTTTTCTCATAACTAAGACAGAATACCCAACACCCAAAGTTAAAGGAAGAAATTGGCTTAATTGGCTCACAGTTTGTAGATGTTTCATTCCATAGCTGGCTGGTTCCAAGGCAGGGTGGCATGGCAGAGGGCATCGTAGAAGAGAAACAGTTCATATCAGGCAGAAGGTAACAAAGGAGTGAAGTAGCAGGCAGTGGCAAATGACCCAGGCCCCAGCAGCTCTCTTTCTGTCCCTTATATTGTGTCCAGGCTACCTGCCTAGGGAGGGCCTTCCCATGGTCTACTCCCAGATCTTTGCCAAACCCACTAATGGACTAACCACTTACCCTTGATTCAAGCATCACACACTTAATCTCAGTATCACACACTGGAGATACAGCCACCTCTGAACACCCCATCTGTGACCACATGAGGCTGTAGGGGAATGTCTAGACACAAGCCGTAGCAGATGGGATTGGGTGATAAGCTGGGAGAATAGTTTGCTTTATTGTTAATATTGTAGTGTCAGTGAAAGTAGCATATGGCACAGTCTAATAGTCATTCACAGGAAGGATAAAATGTGTAGGAACTGTACTGTACTTTGGAGTCTAACACTGTAATCCTAGCACTCTGGGAGGCTGAGGCAGGAGGATCACAAGTTGGATCCCATCCTGGGCAATTCAGTGACTTAGTGAGACCCTGTCTCAAAATAAAAATTAAAAGGGCTAAGGATGGAGCTCAGTACAAAAGCCACAGGCTAAAGCCCCAGTAATGCACACACACACACACACACACACACACACATACATACATGCACACACATTTTGGGCATGATGAAGGTAATGTTTTTAAAAAGATCTTTGAGTTTTTGTTAGTAATGCTTTTAAACAATTTGTTTTCTACAGATTCTGGTTTTTTTCTTTTTTTTTTTTTTTTTGAGACAGGGTCTCACCATGCAGTTCAGGCTGGCCTTGAGCACACTTTGTAGCCCAGGCTGGTCTAGAACTCACAATTATCCTCCTGCCTCAGCCTCCCGAGCACTGGGATTGCAGGCTTGCAGACTCTTTATCCATAGACACTCTGTGTATAGTGAAAATAGTTGGGTAGATGTAAACAAAATGTTCAGCCCATAATATGCTAACAGATGCATATAAAGTTGATTTTATCATACAGCGCCTGTAGCATTTGCATTGAATTGAATTCTTAAGGAACATGTAAATAATTAATGAAAATGAATATTGTATGTAGAAATTATTTTAACCTTCTGTTTTCCTCCCTTGAGTGGGAAGGACTAGCTGAGGGAGGGGAAACATTTTACCTGCTGTCCCATTGCAGCATCAAACTAACAGTTGCTTCTGAGGAACCTGTTATATTGCCAGGTTGATATCCCAGTCTTCCTATTATTGTCTTCTTTAAAAAAAAAACACCGTTGTCCTCTTATCTACCTTTGGTTCTTAAGATCACATGTGCACTTCTCGGTGTATAACATATCTCATAGTAGATTTATATCATAGCAACATTTGCTAGCGAACATAGTGTTGACTTGCAGAAGTGAGTCACTGGCACCAGCATGAAGCAGGCCTGGCTTGTAGCAATCTTTCATTAACACTTGCTTAATAAAAGAACAAGCAGGCCTTTCATATAACATTGAGACTTCTAAGGTAATTACAGTAATTTAAGGAAAACAAATTATGAACACTAACCTGTTTGGTAATATTCTTGTAGAGTGTGACATTACCAGTGTTTTGAAAAAATAAACATTGTATCCCTTCAAATTAAAGATGGATATGTAAATAATTAATTTAGCTTGACAAGACATTTATCTATGTCTAAGGCACTACAAATCTGGGAAAAGAAAAAAATAATATGGAAGAAATACATGGGGATGGGTGCATGTGATTCAGTAAGAGAAGCCAGGGGTGCCGTGAGAATAGACTCTGTAACTGCACAGTACTTAGAAGACATCTTTACACGTATATTACATGGGCTGCCTGCCTGTCTCCTATTCTCTACAATGCAAAATGTATTATTTTTGTAGCTATCATTCTTGGGCACATAAGTTAAACATCATGCATATTCAAAGTATTTATCTGACTTCAGATATGTAACATGATTAAGATAAATTTATTTTTATGTAAACAGTACATTTATATAAAAGTAACGATGCTTAGTTGCAGATCTCATTTTTGAAATCACAGCTTTTTATTTTGTATTAAGCATTTTTAAATATTAAAAAATCTTATGAAATTTAAAAATTGAGATTATTGGCACAATAATGAATAATTTTTACTCATAAATAGCACAAAATACCACCTAATTAGTCAATACATTTTTGGTACTTTAATTTTCTCTATTGTAAACCATGCATGAAATGCTTGCCTATTGAGAAGTACGGAACTATCAAAGCTTTAAAAAAGAATAACAAGCCATTTCAGCCTAATTTACCTCAAATGTGTTTATGGAATTAGAAGTCCATCTTTTGACCTGTGTTCTTTTCAGCTCAGCATTGGTCCACATGGTTTACAAAACCAGGAAGACTGATTTGAATGCAGGTATTGAGAAGCACATCCTTTCTTTTTCTCTTTGCTATGTCTGTCAGGGTGAGGGTCAGTCACCCATACTTACTTACTTTTTTTGGACCCACAGAACTGTCACAAGCTGTGGTGGATGCAGGAGCTGTTCCTCTCTTAGTACTCTGTATCCAGGAGCCAGAAATTGCTTTGAAAAGGATTTCGGCCTCGGCGCTCAGTGATATTTCAAAGCATTCTCCAGAGTTAGCACAGACGGTAGTGGACGCAGGGGCTATTGCTCACTTAGCCCAGATGATCCTCAATCCCGATGCTAAATTGAAGGTATCTTACAATATGGCGAACTGGCAAAGAAACCAGACTTCCTACAACCTAACAAAATGGAAATGTGTACAGATTCAAATTATACAGCTGAAAATAATCAGTAAATTGTCACTGAAAACAGATATGAACATATTATGTCACTGATATATAAAAATAATGTTATAAGTATTGGACAAGAAAGGTCTGATTGTGCAATGTTGAAAATTAAGAGTAGCATCAATGTTAGCATCAAAAAATAAAGTATCAAATCTCAGGGCTGGAAGGGAACTAAAGATTTTCTAGTCTCCAATTGTAATATTTTGGTTTCTTATGAAAGTGGTCATACTTCAGTTAATAGTAATCAATTATGCTTCTGTATCCTAATAATTATATTCTAGAGTTTTTAAATTGATAGTTTTAGCTAAACAATGGAAAAGTTCTTTGAAATGTCAATATCATGCTAAAAATATGTTCTGCTGAATCATTTTTATACTAACTTACCAGATGTATCCTAAATTGTCACAATTAAGATATAGTATTCACCCAATGGTCATATTATTTGAGCATCTGCAATATAATTTTTAAATAATACAGAACCAATTCGGGAATTAAAGTTTTTTTTTAAATATGTATTAGACTAGGATGTGAAGGCCTCAAAACTTGGGAATTTCCTGTTTGATACCTAATTTCTCCTTTTCACAAAGGACTTTGTATATGTATAAAGCTGTTTAAATTATGTCTGAACTCTGTCATGAACTAGTGGACTCTACATAGTAATGTTTTGTTTTGTTTTTTCTTAACAGCAACAGGTCCTTTCAGCTCTCAGTCAGATTGCAAAACATTCTGTGGATTTGGCTGAAATGGTTGTTGAAGCCGAGATTTTTCCAGTTGTACTTACCTGTCTGAAGAACAAAGATGAATTCGTGAAGAAAAATGCTTGCACTTTAATTAGAGAGATTGCAAAACATACACCTGAGGTGAAACAGATTTTTAAAAGCTTCAACATACAATAATGTGTAGTCTTAGTTTGTAAGTAAAACATCAACTTATTTGGGGGCTGCAGGGCTTTGCTGCATGATCTGGTCAGGTCAGGTTTTCTCCTCCTTGTTGGTAACAGCGTTATGGGTTAGTAATTGTTTGTGTGGGGAGCTGTTCTGTACATTGCAGGTTCATCCTTTAGCAGCATACCGGCTCCTTGGATGATATTGCACCCCTCCCCCAAGAGATGACAATCAAAAGTATTTCCATACATTGCAGATGTTCTCTGGTGGACAAACTGGATTATTTTAATGCAGTTTGAGTTAAAATCTCTGTGTCCAATCATTTCCCGCTTTCCATTTCTCCATTGTGGGGCCTGTGGACCTCTGCGATCCTTATCATTTTCTGTCAGCTGGGAGTAGTGAGGATATTACACCTCCAGGCTGGGACAAACACAGAGATCCCCGGCCTAGGATGACCATTTTAGTAGCAATTTCCTGCTCTGAGTTCTTCGGTGAGAGAGACAAAGCAAGCCTGTGTTGATTCTGAAGCAGTGTCTTTTTTCGATATAAATTTAGACTAATCAATTTCATTTCATTGTTTGTTAAGTCCTCATTTTTTTTCATCTAACATCTTCATTTGGTTGATATTTTTACAAGTGGCAGTGCACTCAGCTAGTAATCATTGCCAGCAAAGGGGGGATAATGAAGTTAGTATATTTGCAGTCTGACCATTGTCTTTTGGCATTCAGTGATTAATCTGCTTCATACTCACACATCGTGATTGGCATTTTTAATGGTTAGCCAGTTATGAACTAGCCCTAGGCTTATTGTCTAGGTGAGGAATTTTGACATCTATTATACTAGAGATAAAAGTTGTGCTGTTGGTGCATAAAATAATGAACCACAGGGTAAAGCCTCTCACAGTGAGTACATTATGTATTTGAAATAGCAGGATATTACATTTGTGTGTATACAGTAGTTTCTCTAAATGATACTTCAGTTTTACCAGTTGTTTTTATATCCTAAATAGAGCATAACCATGCTAAGCTTACGATCACCTTACACTTTCTGTTCTGACTAGTTAGTGCTTGTTCTTGCCTCTTAGCTTTCACAGCTGATTGTTAACACAGGAGGGGTGGCCGCAGTGATTGACTGCATTGGAACCTGCAAAGGGAACACCCGGCTGCCTGGCATCATGATGCTCGGTTACGTGGCTGCTCATTCCGAGAGCCTGGCCATGGCTGTGATCATTTCCAAGGTGTGTTCTTGCTTCACCTCCTACTTAGAGCAATAAGGTGTTGTGAGAGGGGACCACAGGTTGCTGGTACTCCCCCATGGATGATAAAGTATAACTGGCTGGAGCAAACGATTGATTTTGAATCTACTACTGCTCTTAGATTCTTTTAATAATTGACAAAAAGGTATCCTGCTAAAGATTTTAAATTAACTTTTTTAACAAAGCAAAGTGAAATTTTTTAAGATACTAAACATTTTTCACTGGTCACAGTGGAATATGGTTTTGCCTCATCTATCATCTGCCCTTTGGCTAAATGTCCCCCTGTCTGATGGGAGAAAGCTATTCTTAGTTAAGTCAGGTTGTTAAAGTAGATATGTAAGGTAATATAGTTCTAGACATTTTGTTGACTTAAGAAATGACAACCTCTGTGATGTGCTCATTTATTGAACATTTAGGAGAAAAGGCCAAAATGGTTTCTCCTCATGTTTGAAACACAGAAGACTTTTTAATCCTGCTCTGGATTTGTATCACCTGCTTTTTTCATCCCTGCCGCAGGGTGTACCCCAGCTGTCAATCTGTCTGTCAGAAGAACCAGAGGATCATATTAAGGCAGCTGCTGCTTGGGCCTTAGGACAGATTGGGCGACACACTTCTGAACATGCACGGGCTGTTGCCGTCACAAATACTTTGCCTGTTCTGCTTGCTTTGTACCTGTCATCAGAAAGTTCCGAAGATCTGCAAATGAAAGTAAGGGTCATTCTTTGAAGATTTGTTAGACTTTGACTTATTTTAAAAACATATTATTTATTTCATTTATTTTATTTATTTATTTTTACATAGAGCTAGAGTGTGGTCTTTATTTTGTAGGCTAAGGGACCCATTTAAGATTTTTAAATGCCTTAAATGTGTGTAGTGTTGTTTTAATACTATGAATCTGATAGTACTGTGGAACTGATCCTTATTTTTATACTTTTTTCTTTTTAAAAATTTAAAGAGAATAAAAAAGCAAAAACAACACAGAATTTCAAAACAAGATGATAGAGGTCAACAATAATTGTTATTTTGCCTATTATTATCTTCAAATTAGTTGCTCAGATAACCAGATAATAGGCATGCAAAGTTGATCAAACAATTAAACATTAACTGTTCCTTTCAGTAAACCAATAGGAATTAGTAGTACAATTATGTTAGCTATCTTGTGTGTGTGTGTGTGTGTGTGTGTGTGTGTGTGTGTGTGTATATCCCTTTCTTTCTTTTCTCCTTTCCCTCATCCCAGTTCTTTCCTTTTGAGCAGTTTCTTTCTCTTTCCAATACCTATTGTACCTTTTGGATCTTATTTAGTCTTTCAGTTTCTCACACTGGGGAGATAATAGGATGTTTAGACATGAGTGTCTGCTTTATTTCACTTATGAGTATAGTCTTAAGTTGCATCCATTTACCTATAAATGCCTCGAGTTTATCTTTTTTTTAATAGCAGAGTATAAAAATTGTACAAAAATACCACATCTTTTTTTATCCATTCCTCAGTTGATGGGCATTTGGCTTGTTTCCAAGATTTAGCTATGACAGATTGTGCTGCTCTAAACATGGGTGCACATATATCCCTATAATATGATGTTTTCAGTTTTTCTGGAAAAATACCCAGAAGGAGAATAGCTGGGTTGAATGGGAGCTCTAATCCTAGTTTTCTGAGGAATCTCCACACTGATTTTTACAGTGGTTTCAACAGTCTACACTCCCAACAACAGTGGAGAAGGATTTCTTTTTCCCCACAGGCCCGCCAGCATTTGTTATTGGTTGATTTCTTGATGATAGACCTTCTTTTTTGGGTGAGATGGAATCTCAGTGTTCTTTTAATTTGCATTTTTCAAATGACCAATGATGTTGAACATTTTTCATATATTTATTTGCTATTTGTATTTCTTCATGTTAGAAGTGTTTATTCATCTCAGATGTCCACTTTTGATTGGGTCTTTGAATTTTGAGGGCCTAATTTTTTTAATTCTTCATATATTCTAGATAGAAGTCCTTTGTATGAAGGACAGTTAACTAAAAATTTTTTCCCAATTCGTGGGTTTTCTTTTTACTGTCTTGGTGATTTCTTTTGATGTGCAAAAACTTTTCAATAAAATGAGATCCAGTTGTTGATTCCTCAAAATATTTCCCGTGCAGTTTGGGGTTTGCTCATGAACACTGCCTACCCCTATATCTTCAAGATTTCTACCTACTTTCTCTTCCAGTAGGTTTACTGTTCCTGTTTTAATACTTACATCTTTGATCCATTTTTAGTTTAGTGCATGGCAATAAACATGGGTCTCATTTTAGTCTTTGGCACATGGAAAGCCAGTTTTTCAAGCACCATTTATTAAAGCAGCTATCTTTCTTCCAGTGAACATGTTTGACCCCTTTATCAAAGATAAGGTGGCTTTATAGTAGTGTCTATATTTTCTAATGTGTTCAACTGCTCCTGAGGTCTGATTTTTTTCCAGTACCATGTTAATTTTATCACAGTACCTTTGTCATATAATTTCACTTCAGTGGTTGTGATGCCTCCTGGCTTTCCTTTGTTGCCTAGGATTACCTTTGCTATTCTAGGTTTCTTCTGGTTCCGAATGAATTTTAAGAATATTTTCTCAAGATCTATGAGGTATGCTACTGGTATGTTGATTGAGATTGCATTAAATCTGTATAACAGTTTTGAGAGTATGTCCATTTTTATAATGTTGGTTCTTCCTATTCCCTGAATGAGGAATGTCTTTTCATTTTTGGAAATCCTCTTTGATCTCCTTTTTCAGATTACTGTAATTTTTAATGTATAGATCTTTTATTTCCCTTGTTAGATTGATTTCTAAGTATTTCATTGTTTTTGATGTTATTGTGAAGGTTGCAGTTTCCCTAATTTCTCTCTCAGTGAGTTTGTTGAAAAGTGTATAATTTAAAATATTTAATTTTCTTTATGGATAATACTCCTTTTATCAGTCTAGAAATGCAACTTTTTAGAAAAATTAAAGTTACTTACCATTGTCTTTAAAAATTATTGCAATATTTTAAAGAAAGCTCTTCAGATGCAGAGTTGTTTATAAAATGAGTGTCTTGTTATTGCAGTCAACAGTTCTGTTGTCCTATGAAATAGGAGTTGAATAATAGTATTTTTGAGTAAAAATTTGCTGAGACCTTTGCTACATATTTTTGTCTAAAAACAAGTGAGTCCAAATGTAAGGTGCTTTCCCAAGATATAATGTAAGCAGTTGAAGTATTTCTGAAACAATATAACTTCCTTCATTTACTAATCTTAATGCCAAGGCTGCCTAATCTTTGAATTATGGCTTGGTTTTGTTCCTTAAATATTACCCATAAGAAAAAGTTTGGCTAGGCATTTCATCAAAGAAGACATAAAAATGACTACTGACACATGAAAAGATGTTCAGCATGATTGGGCACTAGGTAAATATAAAGCAAAAATATGGTGGGTTATTCACATCCCCAAGAATTTTATTATTAATAAGACAGACAGTGACAGTTATTGGCCAGCATATGGAAAACCTTGAAACCTATTATGTTGCTAGTGGGAATGTAAGATATTACTGTCATGTTGAAAAATATTTTAGCCATTTCTTTAAAACATAAATTTATCATCATTAACCAACAAGGCCACTCCTAGATCTGAGAAATGAAAACACTCATGCTATGGCTTATATCTAGATGACTCCACAAAGCCTCATGCACTCATAGGTGGGGCTTTTGGGAGTGGCTGGAGCATGGGTATGTAATACTGGATCATGGATGTGTGATTCTAGGTTAATTTCTAATTATAGAGAGCTCTTCTGCATCCTCATCTCAGCCTAGGAAGTTTATATTTGTAATCCCGTGGAAAAACCATTGGAATTCTAGTGAGTCAATTCCAATCTACCACTTCTAGTGCAACTCATGGTGAGAATAAAGATGCTAAGGAATATTTGTAGTTATGTAGCCAAGGATCCTATGTCCAGCTACAATGATGTCTAGTCAGGACAAAGGCCTCAACCCAGGGCCAAACCAGGGTTTTATTAATTTGTGAAGAAGGGAGTGGCTTGAGGATGAGTAACTGAGAACGGCATGACGTTATGTGAGTGCCATGAGCTGGGCTGCACAGGAGGCCTGAAATCACTTCTGCAATGTGCAGAGAGAAAGATGTGCAGAAAAAATAATCTACATGACACAACTGAGGTTGTATTTGATGTTTTGGGCTCAGTGCTCCAACTCTGACGTGTAATCTTTTGTGCCCTGGGAAGTCATGGCCTCTTATCTGGAGCCTCAATCCCAGCTGATAGTGTGGAGCACAGTTCTCCATCCAGCTACAGGGGGCCAGGGAAACACTGAGCTGTCAGCTTAGTTTCAAAGACTATGTAACAGCACCTCAGCTGGACCAATTTGCATTGCTTAAAGCCAATTGAAGGGATAAAGTCCTAGCCAGCTCTGCACACTTCAGTACATGGAAATAGACCAGATTCAGCCAAAATGGAGATAATTGCTCCATCTTCTGGGAGAATTGCACAGGTGGCCCTCCACACCTGATTGATTTAGCATAGTTTTGAGTGTGACTGAATGGATTTACTAAAGATGGAAGGCCCACCTGGGTGTGCATAGCACCAACCAATAGGCTGGTAACCTGGATGGAATGGAAAGGAAAATTAGAAGGAAGACTGCTGCTTCCTGCCGCCCTTGCCAAAAGGTTTCTTCTTTCCTGTCCTCTGCCATGCTGCCCTGCCTTGGAGCCAGCCAGCTATGGACTGAAACTTGTATAAACTGTAAGCTAAGATAAACCTTTATTCCTTTAACTTGTGGATGTCAGGCATTTTGTCCCAGTAATGGGAAAGTAACTAAGACAACTGGTCTACTCAAAGACTACTATATAAGTCTTTATAATGGCATTATTCATGAGTCCAAAGTGGATACAACCCTCATGTCCCTCAGCTGGTGAATGGATGAACACAATGTGGTAAATCCCTATAGTACAATCCTGTTTGACATTAAAGAAAACAAAATGTCAATACATGTTACAACATGGATAGAACTCACAAACATTTTACTTGGTAAAAGAGTCTAACCACAAACATTCACATGTTGTATGATACAATTTATATGGACTTTCTAGAAAAGCCAAAATTATGACAGAAAATAGAATAGTAGTAGCCTAGAGATTGTAGGACTCAGTGAGAGGAGGGATAAGGGGTAATTTTTTAGGATGATGAGAATGTTCTAAGATTAAATTGTTGAGATGGTTGCATAATTTCTATAAATTTACTAAAGATCATTAGATTATGACTAAAAAATGCATGAATTTACATGTAAAATTATACCTATGTAAAGCCATAAAAATATCCTAATTTGAAAAATAGATATATATGTCTACAAGAAAATCTTAATGTTGCTTGCATACTGGATAATAAAACTTATTAATCATAATATTCCATCTATAATAATGTAGTCATAAATTGAGTACTTTCTTCCAGATGGATAGTAAAGTTCAAAAATCCCCAGTATGATATTCCTACAGATTTCTTGACAAATAACAATATATCATAAATTTGGAACTATTAGAGTAAGACTGCTTGGCATAGGTGATGTGACTTCTGATACAGTTACTAGTCCTTGTCACTGATAGCAGTTACACTTGTTGGCTTGTGGAGGTCCACAAAACCTTACAGTGGTTCACAAAGGTACAGTAGAACCAGAGGTGTTGGGATTTGAGAGTTTAATTCCAAATTATACTAGTGGCAAAGTGTTGGGCTACATTTTTTCCATTCCTTATTTAATTTATGAAACAATATTCGAGGAAAAATGTACCAAGAATTAGAAGGTTATATAAGAATGCTCAATCTGAGTCTCTAACTTAAATTCAAGGGATCCTTTATTGATAGCACAAATGCTGAATATTTTCATTTAATCCCTTTATCTGTTAAAAATTGTGATGTGGATTGATTTCAAGAACGTTCAGTAATGAGAGCATAATCACAGAAGCATTCAGAAGAACACTGAGTAATAAGATCATAACCCCAGAGAACCGTGTTGGTAGTGAGCACAGCAGTCTTTAGGGAGGCACTGAAGCACCACAGCACGTGTGGGATTCTCGCGGGTGAGGGGTGTGCTTAAGTACCAGACCAGAGACGGAATTCCAGCGGAAAACGCCTGTGGGAAACAAAAGTTAAAGCTTGTGCGATGAAGAGGACAGTTTGTATTACTACAAAGACAAAATAACTACTAGGCACAGGCTTAGATGCAGCAAACTGCTACAGTCACAGTTAAATGAGGCCCTTCTTCAGCTGTGCTTGTGGCAGGGGTCAACACTACACTGTGTCACTGAAACGCGGGAGGGTGTGGAGGAAGGCAGGAATGGTGCCTGTGGTGGCTGTGCTTTTGTCTGTAGCGATCCACTCCATACTGGTGAGTGGAGCTTTTTCTGAACAGTGGCGTAGATTCTATTTGCTTTACTTCCACCTGAGAATAGGGAAATTTCTGCTCATAAGCTATGGCAGCAATCTGCAGATGATCACTGAAAATGATCTGCAGGTGACACTGCACAATGCATACAGTAGATATTTCTGACTGCACACATATGAGCTGTATCTTTTGGAGAACAGGGAATGCCTGATAATAGAACTATGCAGTAAACTAAGTTATTTTCTTATACTTGTTGATTGGAAGAAGTAGAATATTTTAGTAAACTCAGCTTCATATGTATAAGTTTTTACACTAGTACGTCAAGTACATATTAAGTTGCAGTCTGTGATTTCATGTTTTATAATTTTAATCCTCATAGCTACTTTAAGAGCTCAGTAATGCACCGTATATTATAAAGTTTAACATGGAACTAACTGGCAGGATATTCTATGATAAAACCAATAAGAAATAAAAAGGTTTTCAGAAAACTATTCTTACAAGTGAAACAGTTGCAGGATAGAATAGTGAATTTAATTTCATCTTCAAATTCCAGGAATATGGGGCTGGGGATATAGCTCAGTGGAATAAGCGCTTGCCTAGCAAGCGCAGGGTCCTGAGTTCGATCCCCAGTACCGCAAAAAAAAAAAAAACAAATTCCAGGAATGTCAGGCATGAGTTCTTATGTGGTTTTCATTGATTACTCACTTTTGCATATTTTTGCTTTATATTTCAATAGTGTAAAAAAGCCATAAAGAGCATCCTCCAAAAATGCACCTACTTGCCAGCCCTGGAGCCATTTCTGTATGACGCACCTCCAAATATTCTGAAGCACGTGCTCGGGCAGTTCAGCAAGGTACGGAGCCCACGCTTACCTCCCTGCCTGAAGAAGGGGAAGATAGTGAAGACGGTTTGTTGCTTTCTTGCTCCTGTTTCCTTTTTCTACTTGCTTTTTTTCCTGTAACATGGAGTTCTGGACTTTACTACTTAACTCTCACCTATCTGCATTGACAAAGGTAACACAGGTAAATAAAGTCCACATATGATACATTTTCTTCTCCTTTACATTTTCTCACAGCCTCTGTACTGTCTTTTTTTTAGCATCCTAAGGAAATAAATTGTATGTCAAGATATGATACAAATACTTAATTGTGATAAGTAGCTTTTAGTAATTTTTCCAGGGTGCTTTAGTTTCACCCACCTGGGGGACACAGCAGTACTCATTTCAAAAGAGAAGCAAAAAAGCTCTCTGAGCCCCTGAAGTATTTTTCATGAAGTCCATGCACTGTGGATTGGAGATGCTCTCAGTCAGCCATTTGGAGCTCTTTGACTTTTCCATGAAGTTTTAGCTAGTGGAGCTGTCATTTTCCTTACATCTTTGCAGGCTAGATGGTAGTAAACCATAGTAGGGTAGAAAGCTTGAGCTGCCAGAAGTGGGCACAGCCAGCAGAGCTGACTACTGACAGAAAGCGAGGGGTGAAAGAAAATAACTTCATGAAACAGTCACTGATGGTCAGGACGGTAACCCTAAGATGTCAAACACTGGTTAAACCATGCTTCATTTATTTCAATTAAAACAGTGAAGCTGGATGTGGTGGCACATGCCTGTAATCCCAGTATTCTGAGAAGTTGATGTAGGAGGATTGCAAGTTCAAGCCCAGCCTGGACAATTTTGTCTCAAAACAAAAAGTGTCTGGAGCTTAATGCACAGGTCCTGGGTTCAATCCCCAGTACTGAAAAAAAAAAGAAAAAGAAAAAGAAAAGAGAGAGTGAGGGTGAAAGGGAGAGAAAGAAAAGGAAAATGAGGCCTGTGAAAGGCTGACACCATAGAGGTAATGCTCAGAGGGTCAGGATTTGGAGTGCCTGCGTCCCCCACTTACTAGCTCTGATTCTTGGGAAATGTCTTGACCTCTGTGAACCTTAGTTTGGATACCTGTGAAATGTCTATAATAGTACTTGTTTCATAGGATCATTGTAAAGATTAAGATTAAGGAGACATTGTACGTTAATGGCTTAGATCATTCCCAGGTATAATTTTTTTCTTTTGGTTCCAGAAATTGAACTCAGGGCCTCATGCTTGCCAGGCAGGCACTATGCTGCTGAGCTTACATACCCAGCATCCCAGGCATATATTAAACACTCAAAAATTAAGAATTTTTTTAATTTTAAAGAGAAAACAAAATAACAACAAAGATAAAACACAACACAAAAAACAATAAAAATGATACAAAATTTCAAGACAAGATGATAGGAATTAACAATGGTTATTATATTACATATTGTTATCTTCAACAGAGTTGCTCAGATTACCAGATGTAAGAATGCAAAATTGATCAAGCAATTAAAGAGAATAAAAATTAATAAAAAAGTTAGAAACAATACAGAGTTTCACTAATCAAGATGGTAGGAATTCATCAATGGTAGTTATATTGCATATTGTTGTTTTCAAATTAGTTGTTCAGATAACGAGATGTAAGCATGCGAAATTGGTCAAAAAGGATTTAAGCATTAATTGTTCCTTTTAATAAGCTAATAGACATCAGCAGTTCAGTTATCCCAACTAGCCTTGTACATACATATATATTTTTTCCCCTTCCGTCTTTTCTCTTTTCCCTAATCCCAGTTGTTCCTTCCTTTGAGGAATTTCTTTCCTTTTCACAATATCTATTGTACCTTTTAGGTTTTATGTACTCTTTCAGGCTCTCACACTAGGGAGACAATATGATGTTTATACATGTGGGTCTAATTCATTTCACTTATGTGTATGGTCTCTAGTTGCATCCATTTACCTCTAAAAGCCTCGAGTTTATCTTTTCTATAGCTGAGTAATACTCCATTGTATAAAAATTGATCATTTGAGAAATTCAAATGAAAACAACACTGAAATTCCATCTCACCTCAGAAAGAATGGTCATCATCAAGAAGTCAACCAATAACAAGTGCTGAGGGCCTGTGGGGTAAAAGGAACTCTTTTTCACTGTTGGTGGGAGTGTAGACTGGTACAACCACAATGTGGAGATTCCTCAGAAAACAAGGATTACAGGTCCCAGTCAACCCAGCTGTTATGGTTGATCCATTGTGTCAACTTGGGAAGTCTAGATGTTTTGCTGAGTGACTCAGCAGGAAGCCAGGGAGCTTACTTTGTATATATCCTGAGCCTGTGGAAGAGGAAGGCATGGAGATTAGGTGAGTGCTACACCCCCCTACACCCCCCTGGGTGGGGGTAGCCTGCTTACAGTGTAAGGGAGAGAAAGAGGCTGCTTGCAGCCATTCTTCCCTTTTGCTCCTGTGATTTTTGCTGTGTTCTGCCGCCTTGAACATTTGCCCTCTACCATGTGCCACTCTGCCTCTGAGCCAGCCAAATATGGACTGAAACCTCCACAAACTGTAAGCTAAATAAACCTTTCCTTCCTTCATTGTGGGTGTTGTGTATTTTGTCTCAGCAAGGAGAGAACAGTAACCAAGACACCAGCTATTCTCCTTCTGGGTATCTTTCCAACAGAACTGAAAACATCATACTACAGCAATTTGTGCAGCCATGTTTATAGCACCACAATTTGTCATAGCTAAATGTTGGAAGCAACCCAAATGCCCCTGAACTGAGGAATGGATAGAAAAGATGTGTTTTAAAGAAATAAAGCATGCAAATGGTTAAGACTAATTTTTTTAATAGTGAAAAAAGGTACATTTATTTGATTAGTCTGTTATAATGGTACATGAATGTAGTACTATATTCTATGTTTGACAAATAGTACACATAAACTATAGGCCCTACAGTTGAGTAGGCCTGGTTTTAGGCACACATCCGAAAGATAGACTGCTAGTGGACTTCAGTCCTCTGAGCTCTCTCCCTCATCCTCAGCAGCTTGGTTGACCTGCAAGCCCATTGTTACTGGACAGTAAATGTTTTCCATTGCCAAAGCCACTGCTGGACACAATTCTGTGTATCAAACAGATTCTGTCTTCTTCCTTTTAAGAAAATGATGAAACTTATTGTCTGTTAGATATATGGTGTGTGGGGGATTTAATAGAATGCCCCTTTAACAAACCAACTGACTAACCAAATATTGGGCAAAAAAGGCTAAATTACTGCAAGGGTACTGGATTAATAATGTCCCTTAGTTATTGCAGGGTGATCAGGTCCTCAATCTCCCTAGTGTACGGCAAAGGCTAAATAAAAAGAGGCAAATGGAATAATTTCAGGACTCCAGGAGGATCAAAGCCCTCTCACAGAATTCGAGATCTTTTAGGGTTAAGACCAAGACCTTCTCTGGGTGGCCTGTATTTATTTGGTTATCAGAAGAAGGGAGAAGAATACTCTAGTGGGACCACTCAAGAACTTCCCCAAGTAAGGTATTAAAATAGTCCCTTCAAGAATGAGATGCCTGAGGCTATAGTCTTTATCCAATTGAGATCTGATCCAGGTGTCCTTGGCTGTGATCTTGTTTTATCCTTTGAGGCTCTCTGGCTACATCCACCATTACAGGTTTTAGTAAGGATTAGTGACTCACAGGGGTTCACTTACTATAAGTCCACCATTCAAAGATAAGAAGCCTAGGCCTTGGACAGATTCAAAAGTGAACATGGAAAGCCAGTTGTTTAATATAAGTCCTGCTCATGTCTGCTTCATAGTGGTCTCCATCACAAGGGGAAAATCAATTTTATAAGTTAGCTATTGTCAAGTAAAGGTCATAATGCATATCATATACTCATAAATGTACCTTTGGGAATATTTGCAGAATTTTGTACTTTCTTTGAGGGTACTTAAAGTAAGTAACGTTTGAGTTAAGTTAAACAAAGAGTAGGTATTAACCATGCAAATAGAAGAACCTTGTGGAGTGTGTGAAGGCAGCCTAGGGACAGGAGACAGCATGGGCATAGGCAAGAAGTGCCACAGGATGCGTGCTTTGATGACACTGACACCGTGTTAAGGAACTTGCCCTTAATTTTGTAGGTAGTGAATGGGAGTAAACTACCTTTGACATTCTGAATGGATCTCCTTTGCTCAGGTTCATTGCCTTCATTCCATCCCCATAACATAAAAAGTCAATATACTTCTATGAAGAATGTATTTTGCCTCCAGTCATCAGCAGATTTGGGCTCATGATGGCTTTATTGGGCATACGTTTTAACCTATATTTTCTCACATGAATTATTGCTTTCAAATAGCCATCATCTGACCTGGTGAAGAAAACCTGACATGTTTATTGCTTCACTTTTCCAGGTGCTGCCACATGATAGTGAAGCTCGTCGACTTTTTGTAACAAGTGGTGGGCTTAGAAAAGTTCAAGAGATCCAAGCAGAACCTGGCTCTCTCCTTCAGGAGTACATCAACAGTATTAACAACTGTTACCCAGAGGAAGTAGTACGGTGAGAGAAAGGAGGCAAAGAAGTTCAATAATATAACATAGGGTTTGGGTCTTGAAATCTAGATTTATATAGATTTATGTCATAATCTGATGTGCAGCTTTAATTCTATATTGATCTCCTTTCTTCCTTGCAAATTAAATTGAATAACTCTGTTCTCATGAATACACATTTTCAAATCAATCTGGAATATCATTTAAGACATTTCTGTACTAAGATATAACTTACTAAAGAATACCCAAATATACAGTTCAAATTAAATGAGCAACTTCGATTATGACCTCCTAGTTCAGAAGAGACTACACATTCTGGTTATCATGGTCCCCTGCTGATCACTTTTTCAGGCTCATTAATAGAAGTATAAGTGGCAAAGAGATACTGAATAATGAAAGTAATTATCTAAATGAAAAAATATATACTTTTTTATGATAGGCAGGTAATAGAGTAATATAGCAGGAAGTAATATGAGAAAAATTTTCAAGATTTTTTTTTTTTTTTTTTTTTTTTTTTCTGTGCTGAGGAGCCCAGAGGCTCACACATGCTGGGCAAGTGCTCTACCACTAAACTCTGCCCTGCTCAGATCATCTCTTTTTAAATAAAGTCATTTTGCAAAACATGAAACATAAGCCACACCTAAGACTCAGTTCTTGGAAGCCTGGGGAACTATATTGTTAAGCCCCTGCCAAGCCAAGTTACCAAGAAAAGATAAAAAATGCTTAAAACTACCGAGTCGGGAAAAATGTTCACAGGCATGTAAATAAGAAGCCTATTTACTTATTTTTTTCTAATCTGGATTATTGATCTTCTGACTAATGTTAGAAAATACAAAGTCCAGTTACCTATAAATTATAACTTTTATCTGCCTGTAGTTTCTCTTTGATGTGAGTTTTTAAATTAATTGTCTTTTTGAGACAGGGTCTCACTGTGTAGCCCAGGCGGGTCTCAAACTTGTGGTGATTCCACTGTGAAGGCCCTGGAATGCTGGGATTATAGGTGTGTGCACTTTGTCCCGGTTAGAGGTTTTTAATACATATAGTTTGCAAGCACAGGATACTGATTTTAAAAGCACACAGCTATATATGTGAATGGAAGCCATTTTAATCTTGAAAATAGTTTTATACTTAATTCAAGGGCCTATACACAGGAGGAATCACTCCAATAAGTATTTTTTATTTTATTAGTACATGTTTTCAGTACATAATGGTGGCATTCATTGTGAGGAATTTGTACATGTACATAACACATCGGAATTTGTTTTTCTCATCTCCTTTCCCTTCCCCCTCCTCCCTCTGTCTTGGTCACCTCTTCTTCAAAAGGTTTTTTATTGTCCTCTTTGGGGACCCATTGTTTCATTTTTCTTTCCCTATTTAAGCATTATTAAGTATTAATAAGCATTATTTACACTAATATTGGAGAAACGATGTAGCCATACTTAGACACTTTCTATTTTTCACTATTTGTTTTGATGGCAAAATGAATATTAAGCAATTTTTAATTTTTTTGAAAAAATAAATGATTAAATAAGATCATTCTGGTTAGCTTAGAAATGATCCAGTAGAGCCTCAAGGTTTATTGGTGGATCCTAACTTATTTATTGGGGACTGTTATTTTAAAGCACCAGTACCCAGTAGAAATATGTGAGCCACGTAATTTCATATCTTCTGGTAGCCATGCTTTAGAAAGTAAAATGAGGTAGGGTAAATAAAATGTAATGATTTTTAAGATACAATATATTCAAACATTATAATTTCAACTTGTAATTAATACAAAATTATTAATGCATTGTTTTACATTTTTACAATATCACTTCCAACACATCTGTTTAGATGCTGAATTCCACTATATATATATATATATATATATATATATATATATATTTTATCAGCACTCAGATTATATAAAATTTACAGTTGAAAAAGTAAACTCAGAAGTTATTTCTTTCTTTTTAATTTTTTTTATTTTGCAGTACTGGGGATACAAACTCAGGACTCCACACTTGTCAGGCAGGCGCTTATTACACTGAGCTATATCCCCAGCCCCTCAAAGATTATTTCAAATGCACCAAACATTTTTCAGTAACTGAAATGAGTGTAGGTTTTAAAATTTTAGTTGAATATAAAAATTCAGTTTCTCAAACATACTATATTTTCTAGTCTCAACCTCAGTGCTTAAACAGCACAATTTAAAAAAATGTTCAAGTCAAGCATGTCCACATAGATAAAAAGAGCTAGCAAAGGACAAAGCGGACCCAAACACTAGGTTTTATCTAGAGAAAATACTTCCAAGGGGCTTAGTTTGAGTGTATTGGAAATTTTAAGATTGCATGAGCTTAGGGTTTAAATTCCATTTCTTATGTTCTAGAATGCCTGCCAAGTATTGTTTGATATGTTTTTATATGCATGTACGTTATTGTCATGGCACATAAACATCCTACAGTGCATTGTTAATAATGTATTTAATAGTTTTACTAAATCTCTTGTAAAATGATCAGTTTGTAAGTATAAATTTCTAGTATTATGTATGTGCAGGAACCAATAAAATGATTAATTTCCTAGGTTTGTATCATGCTAATAATTGCAAACTATTTATTACATTTTTAATGTGAGGTTTTTTTTTAAATGAATGACCAGTTCTAACTAAAGCATAGACTAAGAAATGATTTGTAAGGCAAGCAGAATACAGAAGTCGATTAATAATGAGAGGTTTTTGTTCTAACTTCTGAAAAAAATCCGTTAGGTATGAGTTTTAAAGCAACGTTAGTCAGCTGATACAATGAAAAGACAGCGTCTGTAATAAATGTCGCTGGTGTGGAGTCTTGTGCTCGGCAGCGACCCCCTTGGCGGTTACCTTTCTCTGCCTGGGACGGTTTGCCACTCGTGTGGCTCAGTGTTGTGAGGTGATAAGCTCTTCCTGGGTAGTGTCTGTGTACAAAGCATTACTGGGACCCAGATATCCAGGGTACACGTCAGGTTCCACTCGTATAGTTACTTCTGATAAATTCCTTATAGAGACTTTTGTCCTACTGTGCTGAATCTTGAATAAGTATCTAACAGTAGTTTTCTTTTCCAGGTACTACTCCCCTGGATATTCAGACACACTTCTGCAGAGAGTGGACAGCTATCAGCCATTTACTGATTAAACGTAGTCATCTCTTTATACTCAAATTCATGGCCACATTTCATGAATAATAATTGTTCAAATTCTTTCAAATATTTCAACTAAATACATTGTAGACATTGTGAAATACCTTTAGATAATATTTTCATAGTTTATAGTTTAAAAATTAGTATCGAATATATGAGGAACTATTCATAATCATTTGTATATGTAGGATTTGTTCACAAGGTAAATTGTAAATAGACAATAAAGGATTTTTAAGTATTACTTTTCTACTAAAAATCACACAGAGAGCAAGCGAGAGAGGCCTCCAATTAGATATATAGGTGAGAGATCGTGTTCAAAGCCTTTATTTTGGCCAATTCCAAAGGTAAACTATAGCTAAAGGCCTGGCAGAGTGGCCTTGCAGTGTACCCAGGGGATGCAGAAGGGACACAGCTCCAAGAGGACAGGAACACAGGACCCTTCAAAGAAGCACTGATGTTGGGCACATAAATGCATTGACCTGGCACACAGAGTCAGTCTACTGTCAGGTTTTTCTAAGAATTTAGGAAGGTGACCCTCTTTATCACAAGTTTTTGAAGTTCTCTTTTCATCCTGCCTAAAACATTCCTCACCTTTCTTGGGGCTGCAGAGAGAAGTCATGACGAGGTGTTCTACACTTGTGTGCACACACTCTGCCCTCCTGGCAAGGTTTCTTACTCATCATGGTCAAACAGGAAACCTGGCGTGTAAGGTGGGTCCTCGTGTTCCCTTGTCCTGGCCTGTTCATGCTCCCAACTTTCAAAAGTCTCATTTTTTGGGTTTACGGAATAATTTGAAAAGAATACCGTGAAGCTCAGACTTTACACTTCCTGTATTTTCACCTACAAAGGTATAATGGGAGATTTCAATAAAATCTTAAAGAAAAATAATATTGGAATTGTTCTTTTTATTTTTCCTATCTAGTATTTTTCTAGGGGAAATCTTTTTCTTGGGGAATCTTGACTGGCTTTAGGAATCTTGGTTACGTGTGTGTGTGTGTGTGTGTGTGTGTGTGTGTGTGTGTGTGTGTCTTGATCTAAACAGAGGTTACTGCTTGTATGACCTCTGCTGGAGGCCTGTAGAGAGGGCAGGGTCACGCACAGCGCCCCCAGGCCACCGTGGCTGCAGTCTGGGTTTGTGTTTAGGGTTCCTTGTGGAACTCTTTATTTATTTTTTCTCAAAAGGAACTTACCCATCTTGGGCATCTGTCCAGGTTTGTCTATCATCATTTTCTCCCCAGTAGTGCATAGGTTTTTGGGGTCTCTTAAGACTTCCATTCTCAAGTTGTCCCATTTCCTTTTTCCTTACATTGACAATGATTTCATTTTGTTCATTTGTTTACTTTAGGGCTGAGGACTGAATCTAAAGCTTTGTGTGTGCTAAGCCATACTGCCCCTGAGCTACATCCCCAACTGTGATTTCATGATTGAATACGTATTACTTGGGCCTTTTTTTGTTTTGTTTTTTTGCAGCAGTTTCTTTTACTCATTGAATATTTTTAAATGTTTAATTTTCTTCCCTATTTTATATTTTCTTTGCTTCCTGCCTGTCCAGTTTATTTTATGAGTGTTTTTAACAATCTGAGAAAAAGGAGTTTCCACCTGTTTTTATTAAACCTTTTTCTTTTAGATTCTTTGTTGTTAATGACAGAAACTAGTTTATCTAGATTAAAACATCCTCAGATATTATTGAAATGGTGAATTTCCATGCTGTGTTTTTTTTGGCATTATACTTTGTACTTGAGATTTTTCACTTCATGCATTTTTTCATATTAAGTAGTAAATGTGTTGGATTGACAATGGTAGTCCACTTTTAACTCCCAGCTGAAGTGAGTCAGCGCGGTGCTGGGTGTGGGAGGCCCAGCTGGGGACTGTTGCCAGCGGTGTAAGAGGCAGGACTGGAGAGGAGGAAGCTTAGAAGCTGTTGGGTGCTGTTAGAAATTATAGGGAGCACTTGGTTGTCCTAGAGGAGCTTGTCATGCTGGCTTTCCTGATGAACTCGGCTGTTTTCTTTGTCAAAAGAGCTCGGAACCTTCCTGCCACTGAGAATGGCTTTAGTTCACTTGGGGCCGCACTGGTCCTCACTCTGAGCATCGCTTCCTGGCTCAGGAGGGGAAGACGGTGCACTGGTCAGTCTTCTGGAGAAGCTTGTTGTGTTGACTTTCCTGATGGGAACTTGGCTTTCCTCATCATGGGAGGAGCTCAGAACGTCATTGTTTTCGGGATGGCTGTGATACTTTTGCAGAGAGCTCTGGTTCTTACTTTGAGCATCACTTCCTGCTCTAATGCAGGTCCCTCAGCCTGCTGGCACAGATCCTTCATCCTGCTGGGACAGACTTTGTAGATTTCACCACTGTCCTTTGGGCCTTCTCAGTGCAGATCCATGAAACAGGCCTGCATGAAACATTGTGGTGGGCCCTAGGCTGCCAGTTGGATTTGTGGGAGGCATTGTTACAGGCTCTAGGTCTTCAGCTGGACTCGTGCAGGACATTATTGTGGGATCCAGGCCCTTAGCTGGATTCTTCGGTCTTTAGTGCGTGGATAGATTTCCTGCCCTCTCTGTTTGTATATGGTTCTTTTGGGTGACTGTTATAATCTTGTAAAATACGTGTCCTGTATTAAGTTGTTCTCCCTAGCAAAGCCCCAAACCACAACAGTATATTAAGCCAAGGTAGTCATATTTAGTAGTGTTCAGTTGGGTGTTTATAATTTCAGTGTGTGCAATTTGGAAATTTTATGCTCTGAAATATTTCTTAACATAAAACACTTTAATCAACTTGAAGCTGAACTTTTTGAAAACTTTATTTTTTACAAATATTGTACTTGGCGTTCAACCCAGGGCCTTTGCACTGAGCTACCTCCCCAGTTTTTTTTTAAATCTTTTATTCTGAGTCAGGGTTTTGATAAGTTATCAGTTTGCCCAGGCTGGGCTCCAATGTGTGATTCTTTTGCCTCAGCCTCCCAGAGTACTGGGATTATAGCCACACACCACTGTCCCTAGTGAGAAATAATTTATAATTAGACTTTATTACTTGAAAAATGCATGTATTTAAAAAGAAAATCTTTTTCATGTGTGTTAGAGCAGAACTAGTCTCTCGTTGATATTCTCTGACACTTTCAACCCTGGTTTGAAATGTGTCAATTCCAGTTCTCTGTGCAGACTAGCTTGTTCCCACTGCCCCTTATACTTTCCAGGCTATTTAAAGTTCACCTACTACAAGGGCCTCTGACTCACAGGAACAACTGTTCTAAGACTTCGGGTCAGGGAAATAAGACATACAGCCCTGTTCTTGGAGACCTGGCCAGGTTACCTGCTGGGGGGGCAGTGACATGAGTGGTGCCTGACGAAGAGGCCTGGGAATCTGGGTTCTGCATGAGTCCGTTAGCTGGTAAGGGTGTTAATATATCCGCGTCTCCCCTAAATTCTGCTTCTGAGATAACCTGAATTGGTGCATGTAACGACTGTCTACAAACCTGGCATGACTTATGGGAAGTCTGATCGCTAGTGACAAGTTACACATTGCGGCAAGCAGTTGTGCGGTGCCCCCAGGTCCCACATTCTTAATATGAGTGGAATTTAAACCAGGTGACTGATAATAAAGAAAAACTGCATTTCCTGCCTGTGTGATATTTTCTAACAAACACAGTTGCTGAGACCCAGGGAGTGGAATAGGCGCAAGGCAATGATCACAGAACAGGCATATTTAATTAGCATGTAGAGACAAAGAACAACCCCATCTACAGGATGGTGACCTGTTTTTCTGACGCTTTCCTCTCAAATAAAGCCTTTTCCCTTAAAGAAGGAATGAAAGGTTTACTTGTTTCTAAACTTGACTTGAGGTCCTCCTGTTAACATCAACTTGACTTGAAATTCCCAGGGAGGCCATCTCCAAGATATTAGATTTAGAAACTAACCTTCAAAAGAATGAAGAATTTTCTATGGTGTGTTCAAACAGCCAACCCTTTGCTTAACACAGGTACTAAGCAAATACTGAGGCTTATTTTACCACAAAATTGACTGCCTAGGAAACGTCGATTTGTAGGTGTTCTGTTTCAGAATGTAAAAGGACCAAATGACTGTTTTGCTTGTAACTATTGTGTTTACCAGTTGGATAAGAGGGTTTGAACTTTTAAAATGAGGTTTGTTCATGCACTTAGTGTTCTAGAAGTAAGAATACTTATGTTCATGATTTTTAGGAGAACTTGGAGGCCACAGACATAGACACATTCAATGATACTGTTTTAAAGAACGGTGGATCTTATTGCTTTGTAAGTAATCCTCTAAAAGCTGTAGACAATATCTGGGGACAAAAGCAAAAATAACACTTGGCTTTCACAACCCAGAAAAAAAGTTGTCATTAACAAGGAAGCATAATTCCAAATAACACTTTATGAAAATGTATGTCCTCATTGATTAATTTAGGGGCCCATCTAATATTTTTTTTAAATAAAAGTACAAAAACATATTAACAAACAGACACCAATTAGCATAAAAAATAGTACAATCACAACTGATCTACAGACAAGGTGACATGATCTCAACAGTGGTTATTGCTTTATCCATTGATATCTTCAAAGTGTAAATATATGAACCCATATACAGACATGCAAAATTGGTCAGACAATTAATCCTCTCAACAACAG